>CM038671.1:122369578-122615875 GCA_021605145.1 Aegilops bicornis
TTGTATGATATGTGAACCCCCAAAAATGCATCATCAGACAGGTGCAGGTTGATGCCCCTCCATTTGTCACATCACAGACTAGACTAGGTGATCATTTTCTTTGTAAATGCTAGGAAAAGGGGAGGTGTTCACCATATTATAGAGAGCAGAAAGATTGATGGCTAGGGAAACCCAAGAAGTAAAAGGAACATCACTGAAAGCAAATAGACCATGCAAATAACCAAAATTAATTCAAATTAATTCAAATAAATCCAAATAACACAAATTAATTCAAATAATCCAAATTAATTCAAATAAATCCAAATAATTCAATTAATCCAAATAACCCAAATTAATTCAAAAAATTAAGCCAAATAACCCAAATTCCAACTAAGAGTTGATATACAAGGATTAGACAAGGTATACACAAGGGCATGACATAAGGGCCTCTTTGTCCCCTCTTGACACAAGATTACACAAGACATACACAAGGAGCACCTGACTACATGATGTAAGGGCCTCTTTGTCCCCTCTTGACTACATTCTTTTCCTTTCTCTGGCCACTTCTTCCCTTCCCTTCCCTTTACTTTTCTTTCTTTTCCCTTCTCTAGCTAATTCTTTCCTTTCATTTTATTTTCCTATTGCAATTTCCATTTCTTCTATAATGGCCCTAGTATCAACAACTACCCGTATGCATAATATACACCGGTTATTTCCATTCCAGCATTCTGAATGCGATCCTTGTGCAAGTGGGGCAACTTATATTTATTTCCTCCTTTGTCTTTTATAACTTCAAACATAACTGCTTCTAATGTGATAAATCTTCTGTGCAACTTGTCGGGATCGTAGTTCTCGAATTCCTCTTCCACACCCTGCATCAGCCTCTGGATGTTTCTAGGTGACCTGCAGTCGGTTAGAGACTGGAGAGAGTTATGGAAGCAGAGGTCCAAACAATTTAACTCAGGGCTATTTGAGGGCTGTTGTAGAAATCGGATGTCAAGATCAGTTTATTCCACAGCTTCTTGAAAAGCTACATCATTGGGAAGGACACGAGGCTTTGCGTTATCCTGTTGGATGAATATTGTTGCTCCCTCATCATCGTCGGGCCACTTATCCTGAATTGCCGGGATAACCTTATTGATTAGATAATCTCTGCACACAGGCCTGGTTACTTTCACTGATGTCAACACTTTTGTTCCCTTTGTTCTATTCTTACTTGTCCGCTTCGCCTCAGTCTCTTCGACGAATGCCCGAAATGCCGATCTTCCCATCGAATGTTAGCTCCCCCTCATTGTTATATCGAGGCCTGGCAACAGCTGTTAGGAACATTACCTTCCCAATGCTGTGAGTGTTTGACACGGTGCGCTTCGGTTCAGGTTCTCCTGGAAGTACATAGTAACTATTCTTCACTCTCGTCATGTCAAACCACTTCTCATCGATGTGAACCATATTCATCATTGGTTTTAAGATAGCCCGAGAAGTTGAGATCGAATTGTCATTGACCATGGACATACAAAATTTCAATCTCGCAAGCTTGTTCTCTAGCTTGAGGTGAGGCTTCACGGTGCTTGTGATGCGGTTGAGCTCATTCAACTGGAACCTCTTATGTACGGTCGATCGGGCCACACCTAGAGACCGTGCCAGAGATTGAATTGTTCTTCTTTTATTCAGTGGTATTGTTGAGGTCGTCTCTAGATCCAGCTCCTTTCTCTTTCGGCCAGATCTTCCTGGCTTCTTGCTTGAGACATCTACTTCTTTGCCATCGGCAATTTGCTTTTTGGCTTCTTCCCAGATTCTTTCAACAGATCGTACACTTATGTCCAACAGGTTTGAGACTAGCAGCTTGTCGTCTGGTTGAACAGACCCATCTCTGAGCTCGATTACCAGCAAGGTGAAGTAAACACCATGCCTCTCCTTATCTGACAATTCTCTTCTCTTCTCTTGAAATATCCAATTCATAACTTCATCCTCTTCCTCTTGAGCTTCATCCTCTTTCCCTTCATCTTCTTGAGGCATCCAGTTCATAGCTTCATCGTCTTCCTCTTGAGGCATCAAGTTCAAATCCATAGTTCCATTCTCTGCCACTTGAGGTTCCTCCTGTTCAGGGATCCAATTCAAATTAATACCTTCATCATCTTCCTCTTGAGGCATGAAGTTCAAATCAATGGTTTCATGTTCTTCCTCTTGAGGCATCAAGTTCAAATCCATATTTATGTGTTCCTGCCATCAATGACAAAAGATGAGTACAACATGGTACCATAACAAGAATATACACACACAAAATGAGTATGCAAGTCAAACAAGAAATAGGTGACATGGCACCATTTCTAGTTTGGTTGCCACTGATACCAAACAAGAAATGGTGCCATGGGACCATTTCTACAAATGGCTGCCATGGCACCATTTATAGAAAGGCTGACATGGCAGCCAAACACTTTGCTCTAACCATAAGCCATTTTCTCTAGTTAGAGTAGTTCACAGAATTTTACTCTAGTTAGAGTAGTTTTGCTGAATTTTACTTGCTCATAGTACCATGCCTATGGTAGAAAAGTGTCAAGAAAAATATACTCCTGTCAATAGAATCAAAACTGATTTATTACCTTTGCATATAAACTACTCCTAGTGAAACTACAACACATTACAATCAAATGTTTGCTTATTTTTGTTTTTTCTCTCTACAGGAAATACTTTGGCATGGTACAGTTTGACCAGCCACAGGACCAAATCAGTTAACCTACTCCCTTTAGTCTGCATCAAGGTACAGATCTTTTAACTGAATTTTAACGATGCGGTGATGTTTTCACCGACATCACAAGTTAAATGTTTCCTTGCATGTTCAACTGAATTATGGCCGAGTTTAGATATTTAAACAAAATTATATTTGTCGGCATACTTTATTAAGTAATGTGTAAAAGATCGGTGTATATCTCATAAGATGTTTATTCAATCTGACATGAGGTGGTGCCTTATTCAGCTGTGCAAGCTTGTGATTTCTGTCTTTGTATGTAAGCGTAATCATCTTCAGCCTACTCCGTCGGTACAAACACTGGTGACTCTTCAGATTGTGATTCGATTTCCGCAATTGATAATCACCGTAGTCAGCAAGCAATTCAGCATCATTTGGGTTCCATCGGCAAGTGGGGATATACTGTATGTTGTTACTCAGAAAATCGAAATTTTGTGGAGATTGACCATCTTATATGGAAAACAGCTTGACTAGTTACAAGCCCTTGTGCGGGTGTCCATGTTCTGCCAAAAGTCTCCAGCTCCTCTTGATTTCCTCCTAGATTTTGATTAAGTCAAACTAAAGCAACAATCATGTGCAACCAACCAACAAGCAAAAAAAAAGAGAGATGACTCTGTTTTAATACTGCTGAAGTTTTAAGGATGATCTTAGGAAGAATGTCTTAATTTAAAAGATTTGTACCTACAATTTAACTGAATCTCTCTAACCCACCACAGTACAGAATTACCTCACCGTAGCATGCCTAATGTTCACCCAACATCATATGCTGATGGATGTTGGGTGATGCTACTGATTCAGTTAACTGTAAATCAATTTGACAAATTTTCAGGTAGCAATTTTACTCTGATGGAATACCTCCTCTGATGATATTGTCTCTGAATTTTCAGGTAGCAATTCTTCAGATTGCAATTAGCAGCAACAACAACAACATGGGCAGAGGATCAATATCATCAACATGGGCAGAGGAGCAGCAGCAGCAGCACGGTCAGTTGGATCAGCAACACGGTCACGGCAGAGGAGCAGCAACATCAACACGGGCAGAGCAGCGGCAACAACAACTCCACCGGTGACAGGGGAGAAGCAGAGGAGAAACAGCCATGCGGGAACGCGGGCAGAGGAGAAGGAGGAGCACGGCGGCGCGTGGGAGCTCGAAGAGGACTCGCGGGAGATAGAGGAGGACGCGCGCGAGCTCCTATCCACCGGATCATGGAGGCTGGTTCCGGCGATGCCCGTAGGGGATCACGGCGGGAGGGATCGCGGTGGCGCACGGGAGGCACCTCAAGGTGGACTCGCGGGAGCTCGAGGAGGACTAGCGGTAGCTCGAGGACGATGAGAGGGAGCTCCTGCTCCACCGGATCGTGGTGGGAAATTCCGGCGACGCCCACAGGTAGTCGTGGTGGGAGGGGATCACGGTGGCGGCAGGTCAGGGCGGCGGTGGCGGAGCAGGTACTTGGCGACATCGGCGGCGTTGAAGGTACGTGGCAACGGAGGCACGACGGCGGCGGAGCACTTCCTGATGGGCGACAAATCGCGCAGCTTGGCGACGACAGCCCCTGGCGACACATGGGCGACGGCGGAGGAAGAAGACAGGGTGGAGGACTTGTTTGCGACGGTTTTGAAACTACAGGGCTTTTGCAAAATTAGCAATGAACTAGAGGCGCGGCATGTTTTTCGGGACGGAGGGAGTAGCATGAAGACTTCATAAGTTATAGATACGTTGGAGACGTATCAGCGTCCCCAAGCTTAATTCTTGCTCGTCCTCGAGTAGGTAAATGATAAAAGAAATAATTTATGAAGTGTGAATGCTAGCAAGTGCACAAGTTTGATCAGTGATAATTTCAATCACTTTTTCTAGCATCAATACATGTCATAACAGTAGCTCATCTTGTAAAACTTTTCATGATCAAGTAACAAGCTATTCACATGTTAAAGTATAGATCGTAAACTTTCTTGAAAACTAACAAACTATATTCTCAGTCATCAAACAATTGCAATTCATCTTATTTTCAGGAAGGGTCTATGTCAGAGCTTTGATTCAGCAAACTTCACATACTTAACTATCATTTAATCTTTCACAATTGCTAACACTCACGTGATATTTATGGGTTCAAAGTTTTAATCGGACACAGAGAAAGATAGGGGCTTATAGTTTTGCCTCCCGACATTTTACCTCAATGGTAATGTCAACAATAATAGTTCATTATAACCTACATCCAATTGGATATATATATCGGGATCTTTCCAACACAATGAGATTGCCAAAGGATAAAATGTAAAAAAAAAGGAACGGCGAAGATCACCATGACTCTTGCATAAGGTAGAAGAATAAAAGTAAAAGATAGGCTCTTCGCAGAGGAAAGCAGAGGTTGTCATGCGCTTTTATGGTTGGATGCTCAAAGTCTTAATGCAAAAGAACGTCACTTTATATTGCCTCTTGTGATAGAGACATTTATTATGCAGTCCGTCGCTTTTATTTCTTCCCTATCACAAGTTCTTATAAAGCTTATTTTCTTCGCACTAATAGATCATACATATTTAGAGAGCAATTTTTATTGCATGCACCGATGAAAACTTACTTGAAGGACCTTACTCAATCCACAGGTATGGTGGACTCTCATGGCAAAACTAGTTTAAGGGATATTTGGAAGCACAACTAGTATTTCTACTTGGTGCAAAGAATTTGGCTAGCATGAGAGAGAAATGCAAGCTCAACATGTTGGAAGATCCAAGATAATATACTTTATTTCGGATATAAGAAAACATACCCCATTATGTTGTCTTCCTTGTACGACATCAACCTTTTAGCATGTCATATTTTAATGAGTGCTCACAATTATAAAAGATGTCCAAGATAGTATATTTATATGTGAAATCTCTCTTCCTTCAATATTCTTTCATGAATTGTTCAAGTGACCGATTCTACGTTTGCTAACTTTCAATAAGTTTACTACATATACTTATTCTGTGTGAAGTAATTACCCCCATGGTATAAGCATATGAAACATATATAAATTCAGATTTATGACATTCAATTCATTTAGCCATTTACTCATAGGATATACGTGAAGCACGTGAGTAATTGACAAACTACTCCAAAAAGATACAAGTGAAGAACATTGAGTAGTCAAATAATTAACTAGCCATGGGAGGATTCCTTTTTCATTCAATAATTCAGATCCAATGATTTTATTCAAACAGCAAGTAAAATTGAAAATACGCTCCAAGCAAAACACATATCATGTGACGAATAAAAATATAGCTCCGAGTAAGGTATACCGATAGTTTTGAAGACGAAAGAGGGTATGCCTACCGGGACATCCCCAAGCTTAGGCGCTTGAGTCTTCCTTGAATATTACCTTGGGGTGTCTTGGGCATACCCAATCTTAGGGTCTTTCCACTCCTTATTCTCCTCATATCGATATCTCAGCCAAAGCTTCAAAACTTCAATCATACAGAACTTAACGAAATTTCGTGAGATAGGTTAGTATGATAAAGAGTAAAACATTCACTTTGGTACTGTCAAAGACAAGGTTCATAATTTTTCCCATACAATGTCTCTGTACCATATCATTTCTACAATTTATATTGAGAAATATAAGCCATATAAAGTAGAAAACAAGCAAACTATGCAATGAAAACATAATCTGTCAGAAACAGAACAGTATGTAATGATCTGAACAGAAACCATACTTCTGCTACTCCAAAAATTATGAAATAAATTGGTAGACGTGAGGAATTTGTCTATTAATCTTGTGCAAAAATAATAAACTCAAAATAGCTCTTCTGTAAAAAATGACAGCTAATCTCGTGAGCGCAAAGTTTCTGTTTTTCACAGCAAGATCACATTAACTTTCACCCAAGTCTTTCCAAAGGTCTTACTTGGCACTTTAATGAAACAAAAGCTATTAAACATGATTACTACAGTAGAATAATCATGTAAACACACAAAAACAGTAAGGGTAAATATTGGGTTGTCCCCCAACAAGCGCTTTTCTTTAATGCCTTTTAGCTAGGCATGATGATTTTAATGATGCTCACATAAAAGATAAGAATTGAAACATAAAGAGAGCAACATAAAGAATATGACTAGCACATTTAAATCTAACCCGCTTACTATTCCTAGGGATATTGTGAGCACACAATTTATAGGAACAAGAATCAACTAGCATAGGAAGGCAAAACAAGTATAACTTCAAAACTTTAAGCACATAAAGAGGAAACTTGATATTATTGCAACTCCTACAAGCATATATTCCTACCTCATAATATTTTTCAGTAGCATCATGAATGAATTCATCAATATAACTATCACATAAAGCATTCTTTTCATGATCTACAAGCATAGAAATTTTTCTACTCTTCACATAAGCAAAATTCTTCCCATTCGGAATAGTGGGATCACTAATTCCTAAAGTTGACACTCTTCCAAACCCGCTTTAGATGATAGTATTATTCGTACTCCAAAAGATATAAGTGAAGTTCATGGAGAATTCTATAATTAATATATTCTAACCAATATCCAAGCTCAAAATGTATAAGTGAAGCACACGAAGCATTCTATAAAACCATACTCAAAAGATTTAAGTGAAGCACAAAGAGTAATTCTATAAGATCATACTCAAAAGATATAAGTGAAGCACATGAAGTATTCTATGAATCAATGAAGGGCTATCTCATGCTAGCATGGTTCTTAAAGGAAAGACAAAAACACAAAGGACACAAATCATGTGAACAAAACAAAACCCGAGGTATACCGATATTTGTTGAAGAAGAAAGATGGGATGCCAACCGGGGCATCCCCAAGCTTAGATGCTTGAGTATCCTTTGAAATATTTACTTGGGGTGCCTTGGGAATCCCCAAGCTTGACCTCTTGGCTCTCTTTATTCTTCTCATATTGATAGCTCCTCGATCTTCGAACACTTCATCCACACAAAACTTTAACAAAAACTTTGTGAGATCCATTAGTATAATAAAGCAAATCACTACCTTTAGGTACTGTTGCAAACTTATTATTTATTTATATTGGTGTTAAACCTACTGTATTTCAACTTCTCTATGGTTCATACCCCCCGATACTAGCCATGGATTCATCAAAATAAGCAAACAACACACGCAAAACAGAATCTGTCAAAACAGGACAGTCTGTAGTAATCTGGAAGTTTAGTAAACTTCTGTAACTCCAAAAATTATGAAATAAAATAGACAATTTTAAAAATTTGTACAGAAGTAATGTGCAAAAATTTTCAGACCCATTTGACCTTCCAGTAAAAAAACGTAAAATCACGCGCTGCAGCCAAAGTTTCTGTTTTTGTTCTGCACATAGTAAACAAGCAATCTAATCATCCTAAAACCAAAGCTTGGCACATTATTTTTATAATAAAATGAATATACACAAGGGGATAATTATTTAAAGAGAAACTTCCATGAAAAAATCTACATTGTTTCCGTGAGCATGAACACAAGTGCTCAAGGTCGACCCTCACTTCTTCAATGCATAACTTTCCAATCACTTCTCTTTTTGAAAAACTTTTTAGGCATGAAAGGCAAGTAATTTTTTTTTCATTTTTAAATTTTTTTGTATGTTTCATCCACAACTAAACAGAAACAAAAGGAAAAAACAAAATCTACTTAGTGAAGAAAGCAAACAAGCACACACGAGAATATCAACCCCACGCTATTGCTCCCCGGCAACGGCGCCAGAAAAGAGCTTGATAATCCCCAAGTGCAGGGAATCATCGTAGCAATTTCCAAAGGTGGAAGTGATAAGTATGGCGATGATGGTCCCTCTGGGATCCTCCTTCATGGCCTCCGGTGATGATGGCCCCCTCCGGCAGGGTGCCAGAGAGGGCCTAGATTGATTTCTCGTGGCTACAGAGGCTTGCGGCGGCAGAACTTCCGATCTAGGTTTCTTTCTGGAATTTTGGGTATATATGAGAGGTGTTGGCGTCGAGAATAAGTCAGGGGGGTCTCCGGGCTGTCCACGAGGCAGGGAGGCGCGCCCAGAGGGTGGGCACACCCCCCACCCTCGTGGGCATCCCAGGACTCTTCTGGCCCAACTCTTTGACTCCTTGGCCTTCTTCTGGTCCAAAATAAGCTCCGTCAAGTTTCAGGTCAATTGGACTCCGTTTGGTTTTCCTTTTCTGCGATACTCTAAAACAAGGAGAAAACAGAAATTGGCACTGGGCTCTAGGTTAATAGGTTAGTCCTAAAAATCATATAAAATAGCATATAAATGCATATAAAACATCCAAGGTTGATAATATAATAGCATGAAGACTTCATAAATTATAGATACGTTGGAGACGTATCATCTACCTTCGCCGATTTCAGCATTAGGAAGAGCTCAGGAATCCTTTTCGTCATCCCTTGCACATTATCGTTCATCACGAAGTTCTAGTAGCTTGGTGATAGTAACTAGAGAACTCTTGTCAATCACTATTTTATCTGGAAGATTAACTCCCACTTGATTCAAGGGATTGTAGTACCTAGACATTCTGAGCACATGCTCATTGGCTGAGCTATTCTCCTCCATCTTATAGACAAAGTATCTGTCAGAGGTCTCATACCTCTCGACACGTGCATGAGTCTAAAATACCAATTTCTGCTCTTAGAACATCTCATATGCTCTGTAACGTTCAAAACGTCTTTGAAGTCCTGGTTCTAAGCCGTAAAGCATGGAGCACTAAACTATGAAGTAGTCATCATATCAAGCTTGCCAAACATTCATAACGTCTGCATCTGCTCCTTCAATAGGTGTGTCACCTAGTGGTGCATCAATGACATAATTCTTCTGTGTAGCAATGAGGATAATCCTCAGATCACGGACCTAGTCCGCATTATTGCTACTATCATCTTTCAACTTTGTTTTCTCTAGGAACATATCAAAAAATAGGGGAGCTATATCGCGAGCTATTGATCTACAACATAGATATGCAAAAACTATTAAGACTAAGTTCATGATAAATTTAAGTTTAATTAATCAAAGTACTAATGAACTCCTACTTAAATCAATATCCCTCAAGTTTTCTAAGTGATACATGATCCATATCAACTAACCCATGTCCGATCATCACGTGAGATGGCGTAGTCATCAATGGTGAACATCTCTATGTTGATCATATCTACTATATATGACTCATGTTCGACCTTTCGGTCTCCAGTGTTCCAAGGCCATGTCTGTACATGCTAGGCTCGTCAAGTTTAACCTTAGTATTCTACATGTGCAAAACTGTTTTACACCCACTGTATGTGAACGTAGAGTCTATCACACCCGATCATCACGTGGTGTCTCGAAACGGCGAACTTTCGCAACGACGCATACTCGGGGAGAACACCTATATCTTGAAATTTAGTGAAGGGATCATCTTCTAATGCTACCGTCATTCTAGGCAAAATAAGATGCATAAAAGATAAACATCACATGCAATCAAAATATGTGACAATATATGGCCATCATCTTGTGCTTTCGATCTCCATCTCTAAAGCATCATCATGATCTCCCTTGTCACCGGCTCGACACCTTGATCTCCATCGTTGCGTCGTGGTCGTCTCACCAACTATTGCTAACTCATAGCGTTAAAGTAAAGCAATTACATGGCGTTTGCATTTCATACAATAAAGAGACAACCATAAGGCTCGTGCCGGTTGTCTGATATCTTACAAAACATGATCATCTCATACAATAACGTGTATCACATCATGTTTTGACCATATCACATCACAACATACCCTGCAAAAACAAGTTAGACGTCCTCTACTTTGTTGTTGCAAGTTTTACGTGGCTGCTACGGGTTTCTAGGAAGAACCGTTCTTATCTACGCAAAAACCACAACGGTGATTCATCAAGTTTGCTGTTTTAACCTTCTTCAAGGACCGGTCGTAGTCAAATTCGATTCAACTAAAGTAGGAGAAACAAACACCCGCCAACCACCTTTATACAAAACTAGTTGCATGTCGGTCGGTGGAACCGGTCTCATGTGCGTGGACATGTAAGGTTGATCCGGGCCGCTTCATCCCACAATACCACCGAATCAAAATAACACGTTGGTGGTAAGCAGTATGACTATCACTGCCCACAACTCTTTGTGTTCTACTCGTGCATATCATCTATGCATAGACCTGGCTATGATACCACTGTTGGGGAATGTTGCATGAAAACAAAAAAATTCTACGCACATGCAATGATCTATCCATGGAGATGCATAACAACGAGGGGGAGAGTATGTCTACGTACCCTCGTAGACCGTAAGAGGAAGCGTTTCACAATGCGGCTGATGTAGTCGAACTTCTTCGCGCTTCAACCAATCAGGTACCGAACACACGGCGCCTCCGCGATATGCACACGTTCAGCTTGGTGACGTCCCTCGCCTTCTTGATCCAGCAAGACGTCGAGGTAGTAGATGAGTTCTCACAAGACGACGGCGCAGGACGGTGATGGTGAAGTGATCTTCGTAGGGCTTCGCCTAAGCACTACGAAAATATGACCGGGGTTGTAAACGGTGGAGGGGGGTGCCGCACACGGCTAGGCAATTGTCTGGGGTGTGCTAGGCGCCCCCTCTCACATATATATAGGTGGGAGGGGGAGGGGACAGGCCAGGGCGCGCCCTAGGGCAGGCCACCGGCCCCCTAGGGGCTTGCCATGCCCTGCGCCCCCTGCCATATTTGTCGAAGGGGAAGGAAAGAGGGGGGAAAGAGAAGGAAGTGGGAATCCTAATCCACACTTACCTTTCCTCCTTCCCATTTCCTTCTCCACCTTTGGCCGACCCATATGGGGGGCGCACTAGCCCCATGTGGCTGGTACATATCCCCTCTTGGCCCATAAGGCCCATATCTTTTCCTGGGGTGCCCGGAACCCTTTCCGGTGACCCGATATGTACCCGGTACCCTTCAGAACACTTCCGGTGTCCAAAACCATCGTCTTATATATCAATCTTTACCTCTCGACTATTTCGAGACTCCTCGTCATGTCTGTGATATCATCAAGGAATCCGAACAACATTCGGTCACCAAATCACATAACTCATATAATACTATATAGTCATCGAACGTTAAGTGTGCAGACCCTATGGGTTCGAGAACTATGTAGACATGACCGAGACACCTCTCCGGTCAATAAACAATAGTGGAAACTGGATGCCCATATTGTTGGCTCCTACATATTCTACGAAGATCTTTATCGGTCGAACCGTTATGACAACATACGTAATTCCCTTTGTCCATCAGTATGTTACTTGCCCGAGATCCGATCGTCGGTATCTTCATACCTAGTTCAATCTCGTTAGCGGCAAATTTATTTACTCGTTCCATAATACATCACCTCGTGACTAACTCCTTAGTCGTTTGATTGCAAGCTTATGATGTGTATTACCGAGAGGGCCCAGAGATACCTCTCTGATACTCAGAGTGACAAATCCTAATCTCGATCTATGCCAACTCAACAAACACCTTCGAAGATACCTGTAGAGCATCTTTATGATCACTCAGTTACGTTGTGACGTTTGATAACACACAAGGCATTCCTCCGGTATCCGGTAGTTGCATAATCTCATAGTCGAAGAAATATGTATTTGACATGAAGAAAGCAATAGCAATAAAACTGAACGATCATTATGCTAAGCTAACGGATGGGTCTTGTCCATCACATCATTCTCCTAATGATGTGATCCTGTTATGAAATGACAACACATGTCCATGGTTAGGAAACCTTAACCATTTTTTATCAACGGACTAGTCTAGTAGAGGCTTATTAGGGACACAGTATTTGTTTATGTATTCACATATGTATTTGTTTAAGCGGCGTTCGGGTGGGCTAGTCCGGCTCCCGTCTTCCTCGACCTCACCGGCCGCAAAGGCAAGGGCAAGGGCAAGGCGGATGTCTAAGGCAGCCTACGGGCGCAGACTTTTTTTATGTTTAAATTAATTTTTAATCATGTTTTAAGTGGACTTTGGCCGACGGTTGACCGACAACTTAATGTTTATTATGTATATTTATGCGATGTGTTATTTTTTTTGGACGCGGGTAAATTTGGGTCGGCCTTCCGTTGGGTACACCAGCCGACCCAAATGAAAAGCGGACGCGCCAGTCCGCTTGGCTGTCCCAAACGGACAAAACGCGTGTTTGTTTGGGTCGGCGCGTTGGAGTTGCTCTAAGAGCTTCTTCAGCCACATACCTCTAATTCGAACCCTCAAACGCCCGCGGACTCACCCGGTCAGTGACCGGGCGTGTTCGTTTTAAGCCTCTATTTGTCCATCTGCGCAGCCACAATCCTTATTTTCTTCCTCATAAATCCGGTCACTTGCACGTGATTGTTGGAGATGAAAAGAGAAAAAGAAAATAATGAATAAAGAAAGAGAGAAGGTGGTCCGGGGTGAGGTCGTGTCCTACGTAGCGAATTGATCGAGCACGCCCGGGGCGTGTCCGCGAGCCCTCACATCCTTTTCATATTTGAGACGGATATATGAGGGTTCACGGACAGCCCGGACAAGATACAAGGGGTCTGGTTGGCTTAATTTTTTGCTACTTTTTGCTTTTCTATCTTGTCCGATCAATGGTCCCATTCCCGCCCGGTAAATATGGGGAGTCCGGCTGTAGATGCTCTAACAATAACACTGTGATTTGATATGATTTAAACACGGCGGGGCTGTTGTCACGTGAATCCATCCCTGCTTTATGTACGAATTTGGAACATTGTTTCCGTCGGATTCCAACTCTCCACGCTTTGTCTCAGTCTCGAAAAGCAAGAACACTGCAATTTGTCAAAATAAAGAGGATTCCAAATATCCACTTGCGAAGCCAGGATCGGCATAGGCTAACCTCATAACTACAGTAGCTGCAGATAAGAACATTCAACGAAGGACTTTTTGTATGAAAATACAACAGAAGGTCAAGTTTATTTTTCAAAAAATAAATAAACCATAATTTTCTTTTGGAATTACTGATTTGGGTATAGGGTATATATATATATATATATATATATATATATATATATATATATATATATATATATATATATATATATATATATATATATATATATATATCAACCACAAGCTACCGTGTCCTCTCACCGGTCTAGTTGCCCCAAGTGTCGAGGAGCTCAGTCAGGTTTTTTTTAGAAAAGGAGGATGACCTCCGGCCTCTGCATCTGGGAGATGCATACGGCCACTTTATTGATTATTCTTGATGACCTTACAAAGTATTACAATAATATGCCTAAATCCACCATCTTGGCAACATATGCCGTTACTCCTATCCATACGATGAAGGGGTGCTAGCTGGGCCACTCAGACCACTCACCTAAGCCTAACATCAAAAGCCGGAAGCCCAGCCGAGCCACATACCGGGTCTGGGGCACAATCCGGTCAGACGCACTCGTGTGTCGTCGCCGCCATCTTCCACAGGTCCGTCTTCAGATCATATTGAGACATCTACCTTGTCTGGCCACTCAGCCATCGACGTCACCATGATGCCAGACAGCTACTGTTAGAATTAATGGGCTAGGCCCACAGCAATTTCTGAAATCTCAAAGCCCATGTGTAAAATGGCAAGTGGTGGTGCTAAGTTTAGTCCCACCATGGAAGTTGAAGAAGAGTTAGACCTCTTTATATAGTGGGTTCTCTCCACCACTCTAAGTGGTGTGTGAGAAGAGAAAGGGAAAACCACATCGCCAAGGCTCGCTCGCTGGCACAGCCTAGCCGGGGCGTGGCGAGGCGAGGCGAGGCGAGGCGGCGCGTACATGCGACATGCGCGTGAATGGTCCGCCGAAATCCGGTCCGTCTCCTTGCAGGAGCGCAACTTCCTTTTGCCGTTTTATTTTTATGTCTTGGCAGACAAGTTTTTGATTTCTTGTCCGGTAAGTATACGAATTAGAAACCGAGTCAGTTTGGGATTGTGGTCGCGATACAATACCGCCTCTGGTCCTAATATATATACAGCTACCGGCTGCGGCTAGAGACACACCGAAAACACCTAGGGTTTTGCCTCATCTCACAACTTGCGCCGCCATCCTAGTCTACTCCATCCCAAACGCCGCGCAGCATCGGCGTGGGAGAGCAGGTCTCCGAAACCGTTCGTCTTTGCGATCCTGCACCGGGAGAGGACGAATTAGGTTTTTGGGAAGCGCCAGCGCGATCGCTCAAATTCGTCATCACGGGTCGCCTTCCGTCCAAGTCGGGCGGTGCTACTCATCGTCAGATTCATCGCCACAAGCAGCAGATCGTCGCCAACATCGCTATCAACACCGTCCCCACCCATAATAGCTAACGATCAAGATGTCCAACATCCTCTGTTCATGTCTGGTTCTACAGCTATTGTTACGTGTTTGCTGCTGTTATGCATGTCTTGCTGTTCTTCTAGTTTGCTAGATTATTGCATGCTAGTATCTCTTCTAGTCATGAATTATTTACTGGAATTAATCATGAACTTGCCTAATATTCCAACAGCTACCTCCTCCTACGCGAGTCCATCCCGCGCATCGGACGCCGAGCCTCCACAGCGCCATGCCATCGATAACCGCCGCCATCAATGTGTGAGATGAAGCACCGCTCCGCCGAGTCCGGCAGGGCTGCTGAAGACCAAGCACCGTGGAAGAAGGACTCCGAGGCTGAGCACATAGGCAGCAGAGCGCCAACGCACCGCCACCAGACGAACTCCGACCACGCCATCAACCGCCGCCAAGCAACCAAAGCATCACATTCTCCCCAAGCTCACCACGAACGACACCCCCAAGAGGGTGACGACGCCCGGAGCGCCACTGTCGCTCGATACGGCAAGGATTTAGGCTTTCGCCCGGCATACGAGCTGGGTGAAAGGAGGAGGGGAAGGAGGCAACCTGGACGGCGCCTACAAAAGGGTACGACGCCCTCGGGCGTCGCCGCCGTCGTCTAGGGCCTCTGTTGAGGTTTTATAGCCTCAAGGACAAAACACCACATAAAACAAGAAGCGGGGAAGGTGAAGAAGATGTGGGTCTCAGTCTTCCGGACACCACTACAAAGAGGGCACATTTCATCGCCAGACCCATGCCACCTTATCACCTCCGTCCCTGGCCGGAGGCGATCACACTGAAGCTGTCACATGAAGATAGACCAGCCGAATGACAGAGTATTTATTTTATTATTATGGTCCAAGAGATTGACTGTGTATGCTATACTTAGGCTCAGTTCTTTTTTCAGAATCTAAGGATTCTCCCAGAATCCGACCCCTACACAGCTTCTGCCAAAATCTTTGAGCCCCATTTGTTTTATAATCATATCTAATTAGACCCTCATTAGACATGATTGTAAAACAAATGAGGCTTAAAAATTCTGGGAGAAGCTGGATAGGGGTCGAATTCTGATATAATCCCCAGATTCTGGCAAAAGAACTGGGCCTTAATTCATCTAAGTACCGTGCTTCGAGAGCCTTGTATATTAATAATTGCCGAAAGTTGATGACTATCTTCCGTAGGGCAACAATTATTCACTGTGTTCAAGAAGATAATCCTACATACTTAAATAGTTTATTCTCACTATCTCTATTATCTTAACATGTACATATGACATCTCATTAAAGGCCCGCCATAACATGCATGAGAAAAGTATTATCTCACCACAGATGCCACCTAATCAAAGGTTCAGTCAATATGCATGAGAAACATATTGCCATCATATATTATTTATTCAACTATTAATATTTCGTACAATCAAATCACTGAAATATATATTGCAATCAATCCCGCAACAACATTCAGGGTATTCTCCAGTGTGTTTCTTGTCAACATCAAGGGGTATTCTCTTGTGTTGTTAATGTTGTTGTGCGCGAATTTGATCGCTTCAGTTTTATTGAAAGAACTGGAGTTTTGGCATGATCACCCACCTTCCTATATTCTTATAAAAGAGCTGATTGTTATATGAGTAAAGTCGCCAAAGTTTTGGAAAACTTTCCACTTCGTTGTACTCACACGTTCGCCAACACAAGCGCGGTTTGGCAGATGCAGAGAGGCCAAGCGACGTGTCCTTGTTGATTGTCCTGGAGGCCAGGTGTGCGGTGTGCCATGGCATGGCCGTCAATCATGATTTGATCTAAGCAAATCAGTCACCGTCAAAAGATCAACCCGCACATTTTGCTTTTGTCTGCATTGCACGTACGAATTGCATCGTGTCGGGCGGCTACCTCTCTTTTTGCTGATTTTTTGCCAGACCAAGAACGTGCAGGTCCCGGAAAGGAGAGGAGGATGATGCTTCGGGAAGCCCCGAAAGATCTGCTGACCTGGGCCGTCGTCCTCTCCTCTAGCATGTTCGTGCTGGAAGCAGGCGAGTACGGAGAGCGATGCAACAGTATGTCTTTTACTAGGTGGAGTCATCCAGGTTGATGTCATCGGCATTGAAAAGTCACCTCACCCCACCGCATGCATCTTGTTTGTTCTTCGTTTTCTTTGATAATAACAAAAGCGCTTAGCTCATTTCGTTGACCAATTGTAGATTTTCTCTCTCAATACGAAATTGCTGTACGGACGACAGTCGCCGGCCGAATTTTGGACGACCGGAGGAGTGGACGGTGATGCTCACCTTTGCTAATTGCATGGATGGCTTGATGCGCTGCCTCCAAATCGTCCATAATGTGTCTGCTGTGTAGCAGCATTGCTCTCAATATCACACTATCACTATGTGTGGTTAGAGCATGTCCAACAAGGCCCCAACAGCCCCTCCCTCCCTTCCTCGTGGTTTTCACACGGTGCCCGAAAATCGGCACGCCGCGCTGTAAGCCCGCTTTTCGTCGGTTTGGACCGAATCGGCGTCGGCGGGCCAGGCCGAACCCGCGCTACTGGGCCGCCAAGCGAAAGCGATTTTGGCGCGAACGAGGCTGGGACCGCCGAGTCACCGAGACGCTGCTTCATCGTCCTCATCGCCTCGGTTCCCGCGAGAATCAATGCGAAGGCTGCAGCGCTACCGCGCCGGTCAGCCTCCATTGATGCCTCACGGGCGGCATAGTGAAGGCGCCGCGACGCGCGTCTCACCCGCTCCCGCCACGCGTCGCCCGGCATGCAGCCTCTCGCCGCCCCGCTGCGGCTATAAAAGGTGACCTCCCAGCCGGTGGACGCCACAGCTCACATTCCCCTCCTCTTATCCGGCGCGGAGAGCAACACTCTCCCCCCTTCCTGCCGACGAGCAAATGGCCGAGAGGTTTCCAGGCGACGGCGCGACGGCGAACGGCTTCGGTTGCCGCCATCTCCAAGAGCCGGAGGCGTGCCTCCTCTATGAGGCCGAGTATCCGGCACCCCCGGACATGCGGGTGTCGGGGGCGTGGAGGCTGAGCGCCGGCAACGTCCCGGTGCCACCGGTGCCCGAAGGGGCAGCACGGCGGGCTGAGATCACCCGCATCCGCTCGTCCCAACCACCGGAGCAGCGGGACGAGCCGAGGTACGTCGCCGACAGCCACACGATGTGGTCCATGTACTTCGCGCGCCGCCGCGAGGAACAGATCGCCTCCGCCAACGGCGTCATCCCACGCGGCAGCCTCAACGCCGACGAGAGGCGCGAGTGGTGGGGCGTGCCAGGTCGCACCCTCGAGGCCATCCTCGACTACATCGAGACCGGCAACCTGCCGCGCCTCGAGTACCTGCCGCGACCGTCCTTCTCTCGCCGTCGTGGCAGCTCCTGGACGCCGCGGTGAATGAGCCGGGGACGTCCTCATCGTCGGGCTCCAGCTCACTCTCCTTCGGCTCGCCGGCGCTCGGCCCCGTCAAGCTAGAGCCAGAGGAGACGCCGCTCAAGCGCCGCACCCGCAGTGGCACCCTCGTCATCAACGAGGGTGCCCGCCCCTCCCCGCGCTCCCTCCGCCTGGTCCGGCTGAAGCCCGAGCCGGGCCTGCTCCCCGTGAAGCCGGAGCACGTCGACATGGTGGCCCCTGACGACGAGGCCGCCATAAAATGGGTGAAGGAGGACTACGTCCGTGAGCAGGTGCGCCGCCAGCGCCGGGCGTACAAGGAGCTCCAGGCCCGGCGCCGCGGGCGCGAGGAGGGCGGCGTCATCTGATACGTCTCCGACGTATCTATAATTTTTTGTTGTTCCATGCTATTATTTTATCTATTTTGGATGTTTAATGGGCTTTAATATACTCTTTTATATCATTTTTGGGACTAACCTATTAAGCGAAGGTCCACTGCAAATTGCTGTTTTTTTTTTGCCTATTTCAGTGTTTCGTAGAAAAGGAATATCAAACGGAACGAAAGCTTCGCGAGGATCTTTCTTGCAACAAACGCAATCTAGGAGACTTGGAGTGGAAGTCAGAGATGCAACAAGGAGGCAGGAGGGCGCGCCCCCACCCTCATGGGCCCCTCATAGCTCCACCGACCTACTTCTTTCGCCATATATACTCTTATACCCTGAAAACATCCGGGAGAGCCACGAAACCACTTTTCCACCGCCGCAACCTTTTGTACCCGTGAGATCCCATCTTGGGGCCTTTTCCGACGATCTGCCGAAGGGGGATTCGATCACGGAGGGCTTCTACATCAACACCATAGCCTCTCCGATGATGTGTGAGTAGTTTACAACAAACCTTCGGGTCCATAGTTATTAGCTAGATGGCTTCTTGTCTCTCTTTGGTTCTCAATACAAAGTTCTCCTTGATGTTCTTGGAGAGCTATTCGATTTAATACTTTTTGCGGTGTGTTTGCCGAGATCCGATGAATTGTGGGTTTATGATCAATATTATCTATGAACAATATTTGATTCTTCTCTGAATTCTTATATGCATGATTTGATATCTTTGCAAGCCTCTTCGAATTACCTGTTCAGTTTGGCCTACTAGATTGATCTTTCTTGCAATGGGAGAAGTGCTTAGCTTTGGGTTCAATCTTGCGGTGCTCGATCCCAATGACAGAAAGGAACCGACATGTATTGTATTGTTGCCATCGAGGATAAATAGATGGGGTCTATATCATATTGCTTGAGTTTATCCCTCTACATCATGTCATCTTGCCTAATGCGTTACTCTATTCTTATGAACTTAATACTCTAGATTAATGCTGGATAGCGTTCGATGTGTGGAGTAATAGTAGTAGATGCAGAATCGTTTCGGTCTACTTGACACAAACATGATGCCTATGTTCATGATCATGCCTAGATATTCTCATAACTATGCACTTTTCTATCAATTACTCGGCAGTAATTTGTTCACCCACCATAATATATGCTATCTTGGGAGAAGCCACTAGTGAAACCTATGGCCCTAGGGTCAATCTATATTTCTAGTTTACTATTTATTTTGCAATCTTTACTTTTCAATCTATACAACAAAAATACCAAAAATATTTATCTTATTATGTTTTATCAGATCTCACTTTTGCAAGTGGCCGTGAAGGGATTGACAACCCCTTTATCGCGTTGGTTGCAAGGTTCTTGATTGTTTGTGCAGGTACTAGGAGATTTGCGTGTAGTCTCCTACTGGATTGATACCTTGGTTCTCAAAAACTGAGGAAATACTTACGCTACTTTGCTGCATCACCCTTTCCTCTTCAAGGGAAAACCAACGCATGCTCAAGAGGTAGCAAGAAGGATTTCTGGCGCCGTTGCCGGGGAGATTTGCACCAAGTCAAGTCAATATTTGATCTCCCGTCAACTAGCCATTTCTGGCGCCATTACCGGGGAGATCTACGCTCAAGTACCCATCACAAACTCTTATCCCTCGCATTACATTATTTGCCATTTGCCTCACGTTTTCCTCTCCCCCACTTCACCCTTGTCGTTTTATTCGCCCCCTTTCGTTCACCTCTTTTCGCTTGCTTCTTGTGTGTCCATTCTTAGTGCGGTTTGTTGCCATCATGTCTGAAACTGGGGAGGTTATCGTTGAAAAGGATAATAGTAACAATGGGGGAAACCTTGGTGCTTTTGATAATCCTCATGAAGAATCTACTATTCTGCACACTAAAAAGTTTCGGATCGGTAGTGGTAATATTATTGGAAAATGAGTTATTCAAGATTTCTTTACTTGTGACGGTGCTTTGCCCACTATGGGAGGGTCTATTCTTCATAGAACTAGTAATCTTGCGGATGCTATATCTTTGCGCATAGTCAAACTTGAAAGACAATTTATTCATATGCATCCTTGCATGCAAAGGATTTTTCTAGAATTTTCCAATATTGAGCATTCTTCTGTTAAACGAGTAGCTACTATCTTTTTAGCACATGAGTTCAGATTTATTATGAAAGAGGCCAAGGAAATTTTTGCGCATTATAGGATGGATGCTGGCCGTCCACCCATAGAAGCTATCCTTTTTAATCAGGAAGATATAATGCGTTTATTATCTTTAGAGCCTGTTGCTTATAATGAAAACTTAGAAAGAAGGTCCCAACCGATGTTCTAGTTAATAGAATTTCTAAGCTTAATGATAATTTTGCTATTCAGAACAACAGGTTACGTTTTTCTCTTGAACAAAGGCTCATGACTTTTTGCCAAAAGAATGCTTATAATGATGAATTGGTCGTACAATTTGAGGGGCCAAAGGAGGAATTAATACCTCCCGAGCTTAATCTTGGGGACTTCTGTACCATTAAATTTAGCCCTTTTGATTACTTTTGCTTGCCACAAATAAAACTTGCTGCTGAACGTAGGGAATATGAGATGAGTTTTCACGATTTTCCCTACCATTATTATGACAATACTTATATATATTCTTGTTTTTATGCCTAGCTAGGTGCATTAAACGATAGCGCTTGTTGGAAGGCAACTCAATTTTATTTTTGTTCCTGTTTAGTAATAAATAATTCATCTAGCCTCTTTTTAGATGTGGTTTTATGTTTTAATTAGTGTTTGTGCCAAGTAGAACCTTTGGGAAGACTTGGGTGAAGTCTTTGTGATCTTGTTGTAAAAATGAAACTTCAAATACTCACGAGATTAGCTGCCATTTTTTTACTGGAGAGTGCTTTTAGGTTGATTCTTTTTGCAGATGATCAATAGATAAATTCCTCACGTCCACCAATTATTTCAGAATTTTTGGAGTTCCAGAAGTATATGTTTGATACAGATTACTATAGACTGTTCTGTTTTTGACAGATTCTGTTTTTCGTGTGTTGTTTGCTTATTTTGATGAATATATGGCTAGTATCGGGGGGGGGGGGGTATGAACCATACAGAAGTCGGAATACAGTAGGTTTAACACCAATATAAATAAAGAATGAGTTCATTACAATACCTTAAAGTGGTGGTTTGTTTTCTTACACTAACGGAGCTCATGAGATTTTCTGTTTAAGTTTTGTGTTGTGAAGTTTTTAAGTTTTTGGGTAAAGATTTGATGGATTTTGGAATAAGGAGTGGAAAGAGCCTAAGCTTGGGGATGCCTAAGGCACCCCAAGGTAAAATTCAAGGACAACCAAAAGCCTAAGCTTGGGGATGCCCCGGAAGGCATCCCCTCTTTCGTCTTCATCTATGGATAACTTTACTTGAGGCTATATTTTTATTCACCACATGATATAGTTTTTGCTTGGAGCGTCTTGTATGATCTGAGTCTTTGCTTTTTAGTTTACCACAATCATCCTTGCTGTACACACCTTTTGGAGAGACACACATGAATCAGAATTTATTAGAATACTCTATGTGCTTCACTTATATCTTTTGAGCTAGATAATTTTGCTCTAGTGCTTCACTTATACCTTTTTAGAGCATGGTGGTGGTTTTATTTTATAAAAAATATTGATCTCTCATGCTTCACTTATATTATTTTGAGAGTCTTTTAGAACAGCATGGTAATTTACTTTGGCTATAAAATTAGTCCTTATGATAGGCATTCAAGATGGGTATAATAAAAACTTTCATATAGAGTGCATTAAATACTATGAGAAGTTTGATACTTGATAGTTGTTTTGAGATATAAAGATGGTAATATTAGAGTCGTGCTAGTTGAGTAATTGTGGAATTGAGAAATACTTGTGTTGAGGTTTGCAAGTCCCGTAGCATGCACGTATGGTAAACATTGTGTGACAAATTTGAAGCATGAGGTGTTCTTTGATTGCTTTCCTTATGAGTGGCGGTAGGGGACGAGCGATGGTCTTTTCCTACCAATCTATCCCCCTAGGAGCATGCGCGTAGTGCTTGGCTTTGATGATTGTAGATTTTTGCAATAAGTGTGTGAGTTCTTTATGACTAATGTTGAGTACATGGATTATACGCACTCTCACCCTTCCATCGCTGTTAGCCTCTTGATGCCGTGCATTGCCCTTTCTCACCTCGAGAGTTGGTGCAAACTTTGCCGGTGCATCCAAACCCCGTGATATGAAACGCTCTATCACACATAAGGCTCCTTATATCTTCCTCAAAACAGCCACCATACCTACCTATTATGGCATTTCCATAGTCATTCCGAGATATATTGCCATGCAACTTTCCATCGTTCCGTTTATTATGACACACTCCATCATTGTCATATTGCTTTGCATGATCATGTAGTTGACATCGTATTTATGGCAAATCCACCTTCATAATTCTTTCATACATGTCACTCTTGATTCATTGCACATCCCGGTACACTGTCGGAGGCATTCACATAGAGTCATATTTTGTTCTAAGTATCGAGTTGTAATTCTTGAGTTGTAAGTAAATAAAAGTGTGATGATTTTCATTATTAGAGCATTGTCCCATGTGAGGAAAGGATGATGGAGACTATGATTCCCACACAAGTCGGGATGAGACTCCGGACGAAAAATAAAAATAAAAGAGGCCAAAGAAGCCCCCCAAAAAAAAAGATGCCATAAAAAAAGAGGAGGAGGCACAAATAAAAAAATTGAGAGAAAAAGAGAGAAGGGGCAATGTTACTATCCTTTTTCCACACTTGTGCTTCAAAGTAGCACCATGATCTTCATGATAGAGAGTCTCTTATTTTGTCACCTTCATATACTAGTGGGATTTTTTCATTATAGAACTTGGCTTGTATATTCCAATGATGGGCTTCCTCAAAATGCCCTAGGTCTTCGTGAGCAAGAAAGTTGGATGCACACCCACTTAGTTTCTTTTGTTGAGATTTCATATATTTATAGCTCTAGTGCATCCGTTGCATGGCAATCCCTACTCCTTGCATTGACATCAATTGATGGGCATCTCCATAGCCCGTTGATTAGCCGCGTAAATGTGAGACTTTCTCCTTTTTTGTCTTCTCACATAACCTCAATCATCATATTCTATTCCACCCATAGTGCTATGTCCATGGCTCGCGCTCATGTATTGCGTGAAAGTTGAAAGAGTTTGAAAAGGCTAAGTATGAAACAATTGCTTGGCTTGTCATCGGGGTTGTGCATGATGGGAGCATTTTGTGTGACGAAAATGAAGCACGGCCAAACTATATGATTTTGTAGGGATAAGCTTTCTTTGGCTATGTTATTTTGATAAGACATAGTTGCTTGGTTAGCATGCTTGAAGTATTATTATTTTTATGTCAATATTAAACTTTTGTCTAGAATCTTTTGGATCTAAACCTTCATGCCACAATAAAGTAAATTACATTGAAAATTATGTTAGGTAGCATTCCACATCAAAAATTCTGTTTTTATCATTTGCCTACTCGAGGACGAGCAGGAATTAAGCTTGGGGATGCTTGATACGTCTCCAACGTATCTATAATTTTTGATTGTTCCATGCTATTATATTATCTATTTTGGATGTTTAATGGGATTTAATATACTCTTTTATATTATTTTTGGGACTAACCTATTAACCGAAGGCCCAGTGCAAATTGTTGTTTTTTGCCTATTTCAGTGTTTCGCAGAAAAGGAATATCAAGCGGAATCCAAACGGAACAAAATCTTCGCGAGGATCTTTCTTGGAACAAACGCAATCTAGGAGACTTGGAGTGGAAGTCAGAGATGCAACAAGGCGGCCACGAGGCAGGAGGGCGCGCCCAGGGGGGTAGGCGCGCCCCCACCCTCATGGGGCCCCTTGTAGTTTATCCCTCTACATCATGTCATCTTGCCTAATGCGTTACTATGTTCTTATGAACTTAATACTCTAGATGCATGCTGGGTAGTGGTCGATGTGTGGAGTAATAGTAGTAGATGCAGAATCGTTTCGGTCTACTTGACACGGACGCGATGCCTATGTTCATGATCATGCCTAGATATTTTTATAACTATGCGCTTTTCTATCAATTGCTCGACAGTAATTTGTTAACCCACCGTAATATATGCTATCTTGAGAGAAGCCACTAGTGAAACCTATGGCCCCCGGGTCTACTTTACATCATATAAGTTTCCAATCTATATTTCTAGTTTACTATTTATTTTGCAATATTTACTTTTCAATCTATACAAAAAAAATACCAAAAATATTTATCTTATTATCTTTTATCAGATCTCACTTTTGCAAGTGGCCGTGAAGGGATTGACAACCCCTTTATCGCGTTGGTTGCAAGGTTCTTGATTGTTTGTCCAGGTACTAGGAGGTTTGCGTGTAGTCTCCTACTGGATGGATACGTTGGTTCTCAAAAACTGAGGGAAATACTTGCGCTACTTTGCTGCATCACCCTTTCCTCTTCAGGGGAAAACCAACACATGCTTAAGAGGTAGCATCATCATCCTCGACAGCGACAAGGAGGACGAGGCCGGGCCGTCCAACGACCCTGTCCAGGGGTCCAGCAGGGACGGCGGCGGCACCGGCGATGCGCACGACGACGGCGATGACAGCGACTACGCCCGTTTCTACAGGCTTCTCAGCATGTAGATGGCTGGCGATGGACGCGGGGCGCAGTGGCTAGGCGTAGTTTGCATCTTTTTTGTACAAATTTCAATGAAATTTCGCCGAGTTCATGCCAGATCGCCGAGTTTGCACAAATTTGTACGAAATATCGCCGAGCCCGCGCGATATTGACGGCCACCTGTGGGCCGACGATCGAACGGAGTCGAATCGCTACCAATCTACCGCTGGTTCTCCCAGCGGCTCTTTTTCGGTGCTCACAGGGGCGAGCGGAGATGCTCTTAGGAAGGGAACTACCGTGTCACCCCACTTTGGGTTTTCCATTACCTTAGAACCCTATTACCAAGCCTAAAAATGTCCACTTTCAACGCTAGGCATCAGACTACTGATAGTTTGCAACTATCAGACCAGTCGATGACCGTCGGATCAGAAGAAACGCGTACATTCGATTGGTAGGCAAGTACGATCGCCAATTTGTTGCTGCTCTATAACTATTCTACACATCTCGAAATGAGCTGAAATTTTACGGTGATTTATTTTGGAATAAATAAAAATTATTGGAGAAAAAAGTACCAGAGGGGGCCATGATGTCTACTACGCAACCTTCTTCTTGTAGACGTTGTTGGGCCTCCAAGTGCAGAGGTTTGTAGGATAGTAGCAAATTTCCCTCAAGTGGATGACCTAAGGTTTATCAATCCGTGGGAGGCGAGGGATGAAGATGGTCTCTCTCAAACAACCCCGCAACCAAATAACAAAGAGTCTCTTGTGTCCCCAACACACCCAATACAATGGTAAATTGTATAGGTGCACTAGTTCGGCGAAGAGATGGTGATACAAGTGCAATATGGATGGTAGATATAGGTTTTTGTAATCTGAAAATATAAAAATAGCAAGGTAACAAGCGATAAAAGTGAGCGTAAACGGTATTGCAATGCTAGGAAACAAGGCCTAGGGTTCATACTTTCAGTAGTGCAATTTCTCTCAACAATAATAACATAATTGGATCATATATCTATCCCTCAACATGCAACAAAGAGTCACTCCAAAGTCACTAATAGAGGAGAACAAACGAAGAGATTATGGTAGATGCGAAACCACCTCAAAGTTATCCTTTCTGATCGATTTATTCAAGAGTCCGTAGTAAAATAACATGAAGCTATTCTTTCTGCTCGATCTATCATAGAGTTCGTACTAGAATAACACCTTAAGACACAAATCAACCAAAACCCTAATGTCACCTAGATACTCCAATGTCACCTCAAGTATCCGTGGGTTTGATTGTACGATATGCGTCACACAATCTCAGATTCATCTATTAAAACCAACACAACGTACTTCAAAGAGTGCCCCAAAGTTTCTACCGGAGAGGCAAGACAAAAACGTGTGCCAAACCCTATGCATAAGTTGACGAGCGGAACCCGCAAGTTGATCACCAAAACATACATCAAGTGGATAACATGAATATCCCATTGTCACCACAGATAGGCACGGCAAGACATACATCAAGTGTTCTCAAATCCTTAAAGACTCAATCCGATAAGATAACTTCAAAGGGAAAACTCAATCCATTACAAAAGAGTAGAGGGGGAGAAACATCATAAGATCCAACTAGAATAGCAAAGCTCGCGATACATCAAGATCATGCCGAATCAAGAACACGAGAGAGAGAGAGAGAGATCAAACACATAGCTACTGGTACATACCCTCAGCCCCGAGGGTGAACTACTCCCTCCTCTTCATGGAGATCGCCCGGATGATGAAGATGGCCACCGGTGAGGGATCCCCCCTCCGGCAGGGTGCCGGAACAGGTCCCGATTGGTTTTCGTGGCTCTGAGAGGCTTCTTGGCGGAACTCCTGATCTATTCTGTTCCCCGATGGTTTTAGGGTATATGGATATATATAGGCGAAATAAGTCGGTAAGGGGAGCCACGAGGGGCCCACGAGGTTGGGGGCGCGCCCAGGGGGGCAGGCGCGCCTCCCTGTCTCGTGGCCACCTCGAAGCTTCCCTCACTTCAACTCCAGGTCTCCTGGATCACGTTCGTTCCAAAAATCACGCTCCCGAAGGTTTCATTCTGTTTGGACTCCGTTTGATATTCCTTTTCTGCGAAACACTGAAACAAGGGAAAAACAGAAATTGGCACTAGGCTCTGGGTTAATAGGTTAGTCCCAAAAATAATATAAAAGTGCATAGTAAAGCCCATTAACATCCAAAACAGATAATATAATAGCATGAATACTTCATAAATTATAGATACGTTGGAGACGTATCAGCATCCCCAATCTTAATTCCTGCTTGTCCTCGAGAAGCTAAATGATAAAAGAAATAATTTATGAAGTGAGAATGCTAGCAGTGCACAAGTTTGATCAATGATAATTTCAATCACCTTTTCTAGCATCATTATATGTCATAACAGTAGCTCAACTCATAGAAGTTTTCATGATCAAGTAACAAGCTATTCACATGTTAAAGTATAGATCATAAACTTTCTTGAAAACTAACAAACTATGTTCTCAGTCATCAAACAATTGCAATTCATCCTATTTTCAGGAAGAGTATATGTCAGAGCTTTGATTCAGCAAACTTCACATACTCAACTATCATTCAGTCTTCCATGATTGCTACCACTCAAAGCATATTTTTAGAACAAATAGTATTCATCGAACACAGAGAAAGATATGGGCTTAATGTTTCGCCTCCCAACTTTTTACCTCAAGGGTAATGTCAACAGTAATAATTCATGCTCAAATATATTTGAATGGCCATATATGCTTAGATCTTTCCATCACATAATGCTTGCCAACTAAAGAGTAGGTTGGAATGAGAAGGAATACTACTGACTCTTGCATAAAAGTAAAAGATAGGCCCTTCGCAGAGGGAAGCAGGGATTTGCAGAGGTGCCAGAGCTCGAAGCTAAAACAGAGATGAAAATAATTTTGAGCGGTATGCTTTCATTGTCAATATAACGACCAAGAGTTCCCAATATCTTCCATACTAGACACATTATAGGCGGTTCCCACGCAGAAAGGTAAAGTTTTTACTCCCCCTCCACCAACATTCACACTCCACGGCTTGTCCGAAACAACGGGTGCCGTCCAACTATCAACATTCCTGGGGGAGTTTTGTTTAAATTATTTGCGATTTTGTTTTTGATCTTTTGATCATAGGGCTGGGAATCCCAGTTACCAGCCATTTTCTCGTGAATGATGTGGAGTCCACTCATCGTGAGAATAACCCAACTAGCATGGAAGATACTGACAGCCCCTAGTCGTACATGAGCGATTCAGGCATACAAAAAAGATTATTATTTGAAGGTTTAGAGTTTGGCACATGGAAATTTACTTGGAACGGCAAGTAAATACCGCATATAGGTAGATATGGTGGACTCTCATGGAAGAAACGTGGTTCAAGGATTTTGGATGCACAAGCAGTATTCCCGCTTAGTACAGATATTTGGGCCAGCAAAGGATTCTAAATAGCAAACACCACATGTTAGAGGATCCATAACAATATAACTTCTATACAAATATACCCAAGCATAACTCATTATGTTGTCTTCCTTGTCCAACTTCAACTAATTTGCTCAGGTTTGAAAATAATTAATGGGGCTCACAATCATAGAAGATGTCCAAGATAGTATATTTATATGTGAAATTTCTCTTCCTTCAATATTCTTTCATGAATTGTTCAAGTGACCAATACAATGTTTGCTAACCTTCAAAAAAATTACCACCTCTACTTCTTATATGTGAAGGCATTACTCCCCATGGGATAAGCATATGAAACATATATAATTTTAGATTTATGACATTCACATTATTCAACCATTTACTCATAGGATATAAGTGAAGCACACGAGTAAATGACAAACTAATCCAAAAAGATATAAGTGAAGATCAAGGAGTAGTTAAATGATTATGTAGCTATGTGAAGACTCTATCTCATTTAAGAATTTCAGATCTTGGGATATTAATCAAACGGCAAGCAAAACAAAATAAAAGGACATTTTAAGGATAGCACTCATCATGTGAAGAAGCAAAAACTTAGGCTCAACCGATACTAACCGATAATTGTTGAAGAAGAAAGGTGGGATGCCTACCGGGGCATCCCCCAGCTTAGATGCTTGAGACTTCTCGAAATATTATCTTGGGGTGCCTTGGGCATCCCCAAGCTTGAGCTTTTGTGTCTCCTTAATT
Organism: Aegilops bicornis; assembly: GCA_021605145.1. Classification (NCBI taxonomy): domain Eukaryota; kingdom Viridiplantae; phylum Streptophyta; class Magnoliopsida; order Poales; family Poaceae; genus Aegilops; species Aegilops bicornis. The sequence continues at coordinate 122,399,156 of CM038671.1, forward strand.
CCTCTCATATAAAGGTTTCCTAAATCTCGAAAGCTTCATCCACACCAAACTCAACAAGAACTCGTGAGATAAGTTAGTATAAACCAATGCAAAAACCTTATCAATTTCTACTGCAACAAATAACTAAAATTATTATTCAACATTGCATACTAAATGCCTCTGCATATTTAATACTCCTATCCTCAAATAGAATCATTAAACAAGCAAACATATGCAAACAATGCAATCATAACAGCAATCTGCCAAAACAGTACAGTCTATAAAGAATGCAAGATTCGTCATACTTCCCTAACTCCAAAAATTATGAAATTCTACCACACTGTAGAAAATTTATCAGAGCTCAATATGCAAAAAGTTTCAACATTTTATCATATTCTGACTTTTCTAGGGAATTTTTGCAACAGCGATAAACTTTCTGTTTTGAAACAGCAACATGTATACTTGCAAAATAAGCATGGTAAAGGCTATCCTTGACATTTTTATTGAAAATAGAGATGAAAAAAATTATTATAAATAACAGCAATCAAATACTAACAAAATAAAATGACGCTCCAAGCACAACACATATCATGTGGTGAATAAAAATATAGCTCCAAGTAAAGTTACCGATGAACGAAGACGAAAGAGGGGATGACATCCGGGGCATCCCCAAGCTTAGGATCTTGGTTATCCTTGAATATTACCTTGGGGTGCCTTGGGAATCCCCAAGCTTAGGCTCTTGCCACTCCTTATTCCATATTCCATCGAATCTTTACCCAAAACATGAAAACTTCACAACACAAAACTTAACAGAAAATCTCGTGAGCTCCGTTAGCGAAAGAAAACAAAACACCACTTCAAGGTACTGTAATGAACTCATTGTTTATTTGTATTGGTTTTAAATCTTCTGTATTCCAACTTCTCTATGGTTTATAAACTATTTTACTAGCCATAGATTCATCAAAATAAGAAAACAACACACGAAAAACAGAATCTGTCAAAAACAGAACAGTCTGTAGTAATCTGTAACTAACGCAAACTTCTGGTCAAAAAATTCTACAAAAATAGGATGACCTATATAATTTGAGAATTGATCTGATTCAATTAGAATCAGTATTTTATCCCTTTCTGGTGATTTTAAACAATTGTTTTCGTGAACAGAAAGTTTCTGGGATTTTCAGCAAGATCAAATAACTATCATCCAAGAAGATCCTATAGGTCTTACTTGGCACAAGCACTAATTAAAACATAAAACTACATCTTAACAGAAGCTAGATGAATTATTTATTACTAAACAGAACCAAAAATCAAGAAACAAAAATAAAAATTGGGTTGCCTCCCAACAAGCGCTAACGTTTAACGCCCCTAGCTAGGCATGATGATTTCAATGATACTCACATAAAATATAAGAATTGAAACATAAAGAGAGCATCATGAAGAATATGACTAGCACATTTAAGTCTAACCCACTTCCTATGCATAGGGATTTTGTGAGCAAACAATTTATGGGAACAAGAATCAACTAGCATAGGAAGGCAAAGCAAGCATAACTTCAAGATTTTCAACACATAGAGAGGAAACTTGATATTATTGCAATTCCTACAAGCATATGTTCCTCCCTCATAATAATTTTCAGTAGCATCATGAATGAATTGAACAATATAACCATCACATAAAGCATTATTTTCATGATCTACAATCATAGAATTTTTACTACTCTCCACATAAGCAAATTTATTCTCATCAATAGTAGTGGGAGAAAACTCAACATAATAACTATCATGTGAAGCATAATCCAATTGAAAATTTAAATCATGATGGCAGGTTTCATGGTTATATTTATTCTTTATAGCATACGTGTCATCACAATAATCATTATAAATAGGAGGCATGCTTTCATCATAATAAATTTGCTCATCAAAACTTGGGGGACTAAACATATCATCTTCATCAAACATAGCATCCCCAAGCTTGTGGCTTTGCATATCATTAGCATTATGGGTATTCAAAGAATTCATAATAACAACATTGTGATCATGCTCATCATTCACATATTTTATGCCAAGCATTCTATGTAATTCTTCTTCTAGTACTTGAGCACAATTTTCCTTCCCATCATTTTCACGAAAGACATTAAAAAGATGAAGCATATGAGGCACCCTTGATTCCATTTTTTTGTAGTTTTCTTTTATAGACAAACTAGTGATAAAACAAGAAACTAAAAGATCTGATTGCAAGATCTAAAGATATACCTTCAAGCACTCACCTCCCGGCAACGGCGCCAGAAAAGAGCTTGATGTCTACTACACAACCTTCTTCTTGTAGACGTTGTTGGGCCTCCAAGTGCAGAGGTTTGTAGGACAGTAGCAAATTTCCCTCAAGTGGATGACCTAAGGTTTATCAATCCGTGGGAGGCGTAGGATGAAAATGGTCTCTCTCAAACAACCCTGCAACCAAATACCAAAGAGTCTCTTGTGTCCCCAACACACCCAATACAATGGTAAATTGTATAGGTGCACTAGTTCGGCAAAGAGATGGTGATACAAGTGCAATATGGATGGTGGATATAGGTTTTTGTAATCTGAAAATATAAAAACAGCAAGGTAACAAGCGATAAAAGTGGGCGTAAACGGTATTGCAATGCTAGGAAACAAGGCCTAGGGTTCATACTTTCACTAGTGCAATTTCTCTCAACAATAATAACATAATTGGATCATGTAACTATCCCTCAACATGCAACAAAGAGTCACTCGAAAGTCACTAATAGAGGAGAACAAACGAAGAGATTATGGTAGGGTACGAAACCACCTCAAAGTTATCCTTTCTGATCGATCTATTCAAGAGTCCGTAGTAAAATAACATGAAGCTATTATTTCCGTTCGATCTATCATAGAGTTCGTACTAGAATAACACCTTAAGACACAAATCAACCAAAACCCTAATGTCACCTAGATACTCCAATGCCACCTCAAGTATCCGTGGGTATGATTATACGATATGCGTCACACAATCTCAGATTCATCTATTCAAACCAACAGAAAGTACTTCAAAGATTGTCCCAAAGTTTCTACCGGAGAATCAAGACAAAAATGTGTGCCAACCCCTATGCATAAGTTCACGAGCGGAACCCGCAAGTTGATCACCAAAACATACATCAAGTGGATCACGTGAATATCCCATTGTCACCATAGATAAGGACGGCAAGACATACATCAAGTGTTCTCAAATCCTTAAAGACTCAATCCGATAAGATAACTTCAAAGGGAAAACTCAATCCATTACAAGAGAGTAGAGGGGGGGAAACATCATAAGATCCAACTATAATAACAAAGCTCGCGATACATCAAGATCATGCCGAATCAAGAACACGAGAGAGAGAGAGAGAGAGAGAGAGAGAGAGAGAGAGAAAGAGAGAGAGATAGAGATCAAACACATAGCTAGTGGTACATACCCTCAGCCCCGAGGGTGAACTACTCCCTCCTCGTCATGGAGATCGCCGGGATGATGAAGGTGGCCACGGTGAGGATCCCTCCGGCAGTGCAGAACAGGGTCCCGATTGGTTTTTGGTGGCTACAGAGGCTTGCGGCGGCGGAAATCCTGATCTATTCTGTTCCCCGATGGTTTTAGGGTATATGGATATATATATATAGGCGAAAGAAGTCGGTAAGGGGAGCCACGAGGGGCCCACGAGGGTGGGGGCGTGCCCAGGGGGGCAGGCGCGCCTCTCTGCCTCGTGGCCACCTCGAAGCTTCCCTGACTTCAACTCCAAGTCTCCTGGATCACGTTCATTCCAAAAAATCACGCTCCCGAAGGTTTCATTCCGTTTGGACTCCGTTTGATATTCCTTTTCTGCGAAACACTGAAACAAGGGAAAAAACTGGCACTGGGCTCTGGGTTAATAGGTTAGTCCAAAAAATAATATAAAAGTGCACAGTAAAGCCCATTAACATTCAAAACAGATAATATAATAGCATGAATACTCATAAATTATAGATACGTTGGAGACGTATGATGACCCACAAGTATAGGGGATCTATCGTAGTCCTTTCGATAAGTAAGAGTGTCGAACCCAACGAGGAGCAGAAGGAAATGATAAGCGGTTTTCAACAAGGTATTCTCTGCAAGTACTAAAATAAGTGGTAACAGATAGTTTTGTGATAAGGTAAATTGTAACGAGCAACAAGTAACAAAAGTAAATAAAGTGCAGCAAGGTGGCCCAATCTTTTTTCTAGCAAAGGACAAGCCTGGACAAACTCTTATAATAGAAAAAGCGCTCCCGAGGACACATGGGAATATTGTCAAGCTAGTTTTCATCACGTTCATATGATTCGCGTTCGGTACTTTGATAATTTGATATGTGGGTGGACGGTGCTTGGGTGTTGTTCTTACTTGAACAAGCATCCCACTTATGATTAACCTCTATTGCAAGCATCCGCAACTACAACAAAAGTATTAAGGTAAACCTAACCATAGCATGAAACATATGGATCCAAAACAACCCCTTACGAAGCAACGCATAAACTAGGGTTTAAGCTTCTGTCACTCTAGCAACCCATCATCTACTTATTACTTCCCAATGCCTTCCTCTAGGCCCAAATAATGGTGAAGTGTTATGTTGTTGACGTTCACATAACACCACTAGAGGTTGGAGAACATACATCTCATCAAAATATCGAACGAATACCAAATTCACATGACTACTAATAGCAAGACTTCTCCCGTGTCCTCGGGAACAAACGTAACTACTCACAAAGCATATTCATGTTCATAATCAGAGGGGTAATAATATGCATAAAGGATCTGAACATATGATCTTCCACCAAATAAACCAACTAGCATCAACTACAAGGAGTAATCAACACTACTAGCAACCTACTAGCACCAATCCCGGACTTGGAGACAAGAATTGGATACAAGAGATGAACTAAGGTTTGGAGATGAGATGGTGCTGGTGAAGATGTTGATGGAGATTGCCCTCTCCCGATGAGAGGAGCGTTGGTGATGATGATGGCGATGATTTCCCCTCCCGGAGGGAAGTGTCCCCGGCAGAACAGCTCCGCCGGAGCCCTAGATTGGTTCCGCCAAGGTTCCGCCTCGTGGCGGTGGAGTCTCATCCCAAAAGGTTGCTTCTGGTTTTTTTCTCATCGAAAGACTTCATATAGGAGAAGATGGGCATCAGAGAGCCACCAGGGGCCCACGAGGTAGGGGCGTGCCCGAGGGGCACCTCGTGAGCGGTGTGGGCCCCTGGCCTTCATCTTTGGCGACGATTTTTCTTTATTTATTTTAAGATATTCCGTGGAGTTTCAGGACTTTTGAGTTGCATGAATAGGTCTCCAATATTTGCTCATTTTTCAGCCCAGAATTCCAGCTGTCGGCATTCTCCCTCTTCATGTAAACCTTGTAAAATAAGAGAGAATAGCGATAAGTATTGTAACATAACGTAAAATAACAGCTCATAAATGCGATAAATATCGATACAAAAGCATGATGAAAAATGGACGTATCAACTCCCCCAAGCTTAGACCTCGCTCGTCCTCAAGCGAAAAGCCGATAACAATAAATATGTCCTCATGTTTAGAGGTAGAGACGTCGATAAAAATAAAATACGGACATGAAGGCATCATGATTATTCTCATAACAGCAACATATATAGATTTGTCATACGATTACTTATGTTCAAGTGATGATCTTTTCACAATGCAAAAGTATGAATCAGAAACTTTATTGGGCACCAGCAAAGTATAACCTCAATCATTGAAGCAATTGCAATTTATCATAACATCGGAAAGAGTCTATGTCAGAGCTTAAAAGCAAGTCCACATACTCAACTATCACTTAGTCCTTCATAATTGCTAGCACTCACGCAATACTTGAGGTTACGGAGTTTTAATCGGACAGAGAGAAAGATAGGGGCCTATAGTTTTGCCCCACAACCTTTTACCTCAAGGGTAATGTCAACAATAACAATTCGTGCTCTCCTACATCGAATTAGATATATATATATCATGTTCTTTCCAACATGCTGGGCTTGCCAAAGGATAAAATGAAAAAGGAAAGGTGAAGATCACCATGACTCTTGCATAAGGTAGAAGATAATAATGAAAGATAGGCCCTTCGCAGAGGGAAGCAGAGGTTGCCATGCGCTTTTATGGTTGGATGCACAAAATCTTAATGCAAAAGAATGTCATTTTATATTTCCCCTTGTATGTGGAACTTTATTATGTAGTCCGTCGCTTTTATTACTTCCACAACAAGTTCGTACAAAGCTTATTTCTCTGCACTAATAAGTCATGCATATTTAGAGAGCAATTTTTATTGCTTGCACCGATGACAACTTACTTGAAGGATCTTACTCAATCCATAGGTAGATATGGTGGACTCTCATGGCTAAACTGGTTTAAGGGTATTTGGAAGCACAAGTAGTATCTCTACTTGGTGCTGAGAATCTGGCTAGCATGAGGGGGAAAGGCAAGCTCAACATGTTAGAGGATCCATGACAACATACTTTATCTCAGATACAAGAAAACATAACTCATTATATTGTCTTGCTTGTCCAACATCAACTCTTTAGGATGTCATATTTTAATGAGTGCTCCCAATCATAAAAGATGTCAATGATAATATATATATGTGAAACCTCTCTCTCCTTATTACTTCCTATTAATTGCAACGATGACCAAAGCTATATTTGCCAACTCCAAACAACTTTAAATCATCATACTCTTTCTATGTGAAGTCATTACTTTCAATAAGATCAATATGAACTCTCTGTTTCTTTTTATTCTTTTCTTTTATTCACCCAAGATCATGGAAAAATAATCAAGCCCTTGACTCAACACTAATCTTTATTATATATATATCTCACGGACTCGATTACATAGAGGGGTCATAAAACAAAACTTCAAAACTAGGTCATGCCATGAACTTTATTCTACTAGATCGAGATACTACTAATAGGATCGAACTAAGAAAAACGGTAAAGATAGGAGTTGTGATGGTGATACGATACCGGGGCACCTCCCCAAGCTTGGCAGGGTTGCCAGCAGGGAGTGCCCATACCCATGTGATTATATCTCCATCTTTGTTGTAGGAGTTATATTCTAGGCGATGATTCCCCTCAAGATACGGTTCTCCTCCTCGAGCTTATTGACTTGCTGCTTGCGGTCCATTATTTCTCATGTAAGCTTTCACCAGAACGGCTAAAGCTCCTTGCACCCAAGGGTGTTGCATAGCTGCGGAGAATAAGAGACACTCCTCCTCATATTTTCATCTGAAAGAAATCTAACATTGGAAGGATAAACGAGTTTGGAATAGCTGAGCTCAGAGTTCCCCCATCGTAAACCCAGCTCGGAGGCGAGATGTGACTTCTTGATCCTCCATGGCATCTACCCTCATCAAGTCGGCCTCCATCTCTTCCTCCGTTGCTGGCCCAAAGTGGTCAGCATCGCTGTGTGCCCTTGGTTCCGGTGCCGGATTAGATACCCGGCTCTCCCCGACTGATTCTTGAGAAGACATCTTGCTCTAATCTGCAGCAGCAATAGCTCAAAACAAGAACAGAGGATATTTGCGTGATACGGGAGTCAAAACCTTCGGGAGAATATATAATGAATTTTTACCGACTAAAATACGTATCGTGCAAGAAAACGGAGTCTGTGAGGGCACACGAGGTGCTCACGAGGTAGGGGGCGCCTGTGGGGTAGGGCGCGCCATCCGCCCTCGTGAAGGCCTCGTGTCCTTCCCGGACTGCCACTTATTTTTCTATTTTTCTAAATATTCCAAAACGGAGAAATATTGCCTTAAAATTTGTTTTGGAGTCGGTTTACTTACCGTACCACATACCTATTCCTTTTCGGAGTCTGAAACGGTCTGGAAAGTGTCCCTTATGTATTCCTCCGGGGTTACGGTTTCAATAATATTGGTTTCAACATTTATGGGATTACCTGAGATATAATGTTTGATTCTTTGACCGTTTACCACCTTCGGATTTGTGCCTTGGAAGTTGTTGATTTTATGGCACCTAACGATAGACCTCCTCGATAACGTAGGGACCTTCCCATTTAGAGAGAAGTTTTCCTGCAAAAAATCTTAAACGAGAGTTGTATAGCAATACATAATCACCTACATTAAACTCACGCTTTTGTATCCTTTTGTCATGCCATCTTTTAACTTTTTCTCTAAATAACTTGGCATTTTCATAAGCTTGGGTTCTCCATTCACCAAGTGAGCTAATATCAAATAACCTCTTCTCACCGGCAAGTTTGAAATCATAGTTGAGCTCTTTAATAGCCCAATATGCCTTATGTTCTAGTTCGAGAGGTAAGTGACATGCTTTTCCATAAACCATTTTATACGGAGACATACCCATAGGATTCTTATATGCAGTTCTATAGGCCCATAATGCATCATCAAGTATCTTGGACCTATTCTTCCTAGACCTATTAACAGTCTTTTGCAGAATTAATTTGAGCTCTCTATTGCTCAATTCTACTTGACCACTAAACTGCGGGTGATATGGAGATGCAGTTCTATGATTAACATCATATTTAGCAAGCATTTTACGGAAAGCACCATGAATAAAGTGTGAACCACCATCAGTCATTAAATATCTACGGACTCCAAACCTCGGAAAAATAATTTCCTTAAGCATTTTAATAGAAGTGTTATGATCAACACTACTAGTTGGAATAGCTTCTACCCAGTTAGTAACGTAATCAACAACAACTAAAATATGTGTATATCCATTAGAGGCAGGAAAAGGTCCCATATAATCAAAGCCCCAAACGTCAAATGGTTCAATAACAAGTGAATAATTCATAGGCATTTCTTGACGTCTACTAATATTACCAATTCTTTGACATTCATCACAAGATAGGACAAACTTACGGGCATCCTTGAAGAGAGTAGGCCAATAAAACCCAGATTGCAATACCTTACGTGCAGTTCTATCTCCAGCGTGGTGTCCTCCATAAGCTTCGGAGTGACACTTGCGTAGGATCATTCTGTTCATGCTCAGCACACAACGTCTAATAACACCATCTACTCCTTCTTTATAAAGATGTGGGTCATCCCAAAAGTAATGTCGCAAATCATAGAAGAACTTTTTCTTTTGTTGGTATGTGAAGCTAGGTGGTATAAATTTAGCAACAATATAATTAGCATAATCAGCATACCATGGAGTGCTACGAGAAGTGCTTATGACATTTAATTGTTCATCGTGAAAGCTATCATCAATAGGTAGTGGGTCATCAAGAACATTCTCTAACCTAGATAAGTTATCCGCAACGGGTTCTCAGCTCCTTTTCTATCAACAATATGCAAATCAAATTGTTGCAGCAAGAGAACCCATCTAATAAGTCTAGGTTTAGCATTTTTCTTTTCCATAAGATATTTAATAGCAGCATGATCGGTGTGAATAGCTACTTTAGAATCAACAATATAGGGTCTGAATTTATCATGGCGAATACAAGCTGTTAAAAAGTTCCTTTTCGGTAGTAGCATAATTTCTTTGAGCATTGTCTAGAGTCTTACTAGCATAATGGATAACATTTAATTTCTTATCAACTCTTTGCCCTCGGAACAGCACCTACAAAGATAATCACTAGCATCACACATAATTTTAAAGGGTAAATTCCAATCAGTGGCTGAACAACAAAAGGTAGACTAATGCTTTCTTAAGTATTTCAAATGCTTCTACACAATCATCATCAAAGACAAATGGTACATCTTTTTGTAATAAATTAGTCAGAGGCCGAGAATTTTTTGAGAAGTCCTTAATGAACCTCCTATAAAACCCGGCGTGACCAAGGAAACTTCTTATACCTTTGATGTCCTTGGGACATGGCATCTTTTCAATAGCATCAACCTTGGCTTTATCAACTTCAATACCTCTTTCGTAAACTTTGTGCCCCAAGACAAAACCTTCATTAACCAAAAAGAGGCACTTTTCCCAATACAAGACGAGATTAGTTTATACACATCTAAGCAAAACTCGATCAAGATTGCTCAAGCAATCATCAAAAGAGGAACCATAGACGGAAAAGTCGTCCATGAAAACCTCACAAATCTTTTCACAAAAACCAGAGAATATAGCCATCATGCATCTTTGAAAGGTAGCAGGTGCATTACATAAACAGAAAGGCATACGTCTATAAGCAAAAGTACCAAAAGGGCATGTAAAAGTAGTCTTTTATTGATCTTTAGCCGACACAGGTATTTGAGAGAAACCAGAATAACCATCTAGAAAGCAATAATGTGTATGTTTGCATAATCTTTCTAGCATTTGATCAATAAAAGGTAAGGGTAATGATCTTTCTTAGTAGCTTTATTTAATTTGCGGAAATCAATTACCATCCTATAACCTGTGATAATTCTTTGGAATCAATTCATCTTTATCATTAGGGACAACAGTAATACCTCCCTTCTTAGGGACACAATGGACAGGACTTACCCAACGACTATCAAAGAACGGGATAAATTATACCTGCCTCCGTAAGCTTGAGTATTTCTTTTCTTACCACTTCTTTCATTTTAGGATTCAAACGTCATTGAGGATCACGAACTGGTTTGGCATCCGCTTCAAATTTATTTTATGTCTGACATAGAGTGGGACTAATGCCCTTAAGATCATCAAGAGTATAGCCAATAGCGGCATGGTGCTTCTTCGTAGTTTTCAATAATCTTTCTTCTTCATGCTCAAAGGTTAGCACTAATAATAACAGGAATATTTTCTTTTCATCAAGATAAGCATATTTCAGATTATCAGCAACGGTTTAAGCTCAAACACGGATCACCCTTGGGTGGAGGAGGATCCCCTAGGATTTCAACAGCAAATTGTGTTGCGAGAATAGGTTCCTGTTTAAAGAATACTTCATCTATTTCCTTCTTTCATTCATGAACATATCATTTTCATGGTCTAGCAAATAGTGTTCTAAAGGATCACTAGGAGGTACGGCAATAGAGGCAAGACCAATAATTTCATCCTTACTAGGCAATTCTTCCTCACGATGTTGTTTACTAAATTTAGAGAAATTAAACTCATGAACCATATCATCCAAGCCAATAGTAACAACATTCTTTTCGCAGTCTATCTTAGCATTAACAGTATTCAAGAAGGGTCTACCAAATATAATGGGACAAAAGCTATCTTGTGGAGAACCAAGAACAAGAAAATCAACAGGATATTTAGTTTTCCCACACAAGAGTTTAACATCTCTAACAATTCCCACTGGTGCAATAGTATCTCTATTGGCAAGCTTAATTGTGACATCAATTTCTTCTAACTCAATAGGTGCAATATCATGCATAATTTCTTTGTATAATTCAATGGGTATTGCACTAGCACTAGCGCCCATATCACATAAGCCATGATAACAATGATCCCTATTTTAACAGAAATAATGTGCACGCCTACCACAGTGTCTATGTTTATCTTTAGCACAAGGTTTAGCAATTCTAGCAGTTTGACCACGTAATTGAATAACATGCCCATCAATATTATCGACAAGAGATCTTTAACAATAGCAATATTAGGTTCTACGTTAACTTGCTCGGAAGTGTATAAGTTCTAATATTGCTTTTACTTAACAGTTGAAGCTTTAGCATGATCCTTTACTCTAACAGGGAAAGGTGGTTTCTCAATATAAGAGGTAAGAACAATAGGATCATTATAAGTGACAGTCTTTTCTTCAACATTAATAGGTGCAGCTACTTTTACTTCTATGGGAGGATGATATTTAAACCACATCTCCTTAGGGAGATCAACATAAGTAGCAAAAGATTCATAGAAAGAACCTACTATCTCAGAGTCAAGTCCATATTTAGTGCTAAACTTACGGAAAATATCGGTATCCATAAAAGATTTAACACAATCAAACTTGGGCGTCATACCTGACTCCTTGCCTTCGTCGAGGTCCCAATCTTCAGAGTTGCGTTTAATTCTATCCAATAAATTCCATTTAAATTCAATAGTATTCATCATAAAAGAGCCAGCACAAGAAGTATCGAGCATGGTGCGATTGTTATCTGAAAGTCGAGCATAAAAATTCTGAAGAATTGTCACTCTTGAGAGCTCATGATTGGGGCATGAATATAACATTGATTTAAGCCTCCCCCAAGCTTGAGTGATGCTTTCTCCTTCACGAGGCCAAAAATTATATATATAATTACGATCACGATGAACAAGATGCATAGGGTAATACTTTTGATGAAATTCCAATTTCAATCTTTTATAGTTCCATGATCCCGTATCATCACATAGTCTATACCATGTCAATGCGTATTCCTTCAAAGATAAAGGGAAGACCTTCTTCTTAACAACATCACTGGGTATACCTGCAAGCTTAAATAATCCACAAACTTCATCCACATAGAGTAGATGTTCATCAGGATGCTTTGTTCCATCTCCTGTAAAAGTATTAGCCAGCAGTTTTTCCATCATACCCGAAGGAACATCAAAAGGAGATTCATTTTCAATATGTTCAGTAGGTTTAGGAGCAACTCTTTGCTCTCATCGACGGGTGAAGATACCTTAACAAGCCCCTCAGAGAATTACTTTCCATAGTAACAAGTGACAGAAAATTTCAGCACACTATAAATTTTTCCTTACCAAATTCCACTTACCAAAGGCGCTACACTCCCCGGGAACGGCGCCAGAAAAGAGTCTTGATGACCCACAATTATAGGGGATCTATCGTAGTCCTTTCGATATGTAAGAGTGTCGAACCCAACGAGGCACAAAAGGAAATGATAAGCGGTTTTCAGCAAGGTATTCTCTGCAAGTACTGAAATAAGTGGTAACAGATAGTTTTGTGATAAGGTAAATTGTAACGAGCAACAAGTAACAAAAGTAAATAAAGTGCAGCAAGGTGGCCCAATCCTTTTTGTAGCAAAGGACAAGCCTGGACAAACTCTTACAATAGGAAAAGCGCTCCCGAGGACACATGGGAATATCGTCAAGCTAGTTTTCATCGCGTTCATATGATTCGCGTTCGGTACTTTGATAATTTGATATGTTGGTGGACCGGTGCTTGGGTGCTGTTCTTACTTGGACAAGCATCCCACTTATGATTAACCTCTATTGCAAGCATCCACAACTACAACAAAAGTATTAAGGTAAACCTAACCATAGCATGAAACATATGGATCCAAAACAACCCCTTACGAAGCAACGCATAAACTAGGGTTTAAGCTTACATCACTCTAGCAACCCATCATCTACTTATTACTTCCCAATGCCTTCCTCTAGGCCCAAATAATGGTGAAGTGTTATGTAGTTGACGTTCACATAACACCACTAGAGGTTAGACAACATACATCTCATCAAAATATCGAACGAATACCAAATTCACATGACTACTAATAGCAAGACTTCTCCCGTGTCCTCGGGAACAAACGTAACTACTCACAAAGCATATTCATGTTCATAATCAGAGGGGTAATAATATGCATAAAGGATCTGAACATATGATCTTCCACCAAATAAACCAACTAGCATCAACTACAAGGAGTAATCAACACTACTAGCAACCTACTAGCACCAATCCCGGACTTGGAGACAAGAATTGGATACAAGAGATGAACTAGGGTTTGGAGATGAGATGGTGCTGGTGAAGATGTTGATGGAGATTGCCTTCTCCCGATGAGAGGAGCGTTGGTGATGATGATGGCGATGATTTCCCCCTCCCGGAGGGAAGTGTCCCCGACAGAACAGCTCCGCCGGAGCCCTAGATTGGTTCCGCCAAGGTTCCGCCTCGTGGCGGCGGAGTCTCATCCCGTAAGGTTGCTTCTGGTTTTTTTCCTCATCGAAAGACTTCATATAGGAGAAGATGACCATCGGAAAGCCTCCGTCGAGCCCACTGCCCTGAATCCCTACTCCCCCACCGTGAGCTCCCTCACTCTCCCTCGCACGCTCATGCTCGACGGTGCGCCTTCCCCGCTCTGGCCACCAAGGCCCGCGTCCGCCGTTGCCTCCTCCGGCCTCCCCTGCCCGCCTACGCCAACAGCCATCACCGTCCCACGCCGTGCGGTTCGCCTTGGCCGCCGTGCTCACCGCGGTGGCCTTCTGACCCGCGCCTCACCTGCGCTTCGACCACCGTCCTGCTCCCCCCCCCCCGCCGCTGCACCACTCCTTACGCGCGCCCCCTACCGCGTTCTTCCACGTGTGCCTCCCCCACCGGTGCCTCCTATCAACGGATCTCGGCGAGCCCCGTTTTCCGGCATGCCACGGCCGCTGGCCAGCGACCACCGGCGCCGCGCAGCCTCCTTCGTTCCATGGTCGCAGCGCCCAGTCAGGCGCCCGGCGCCCGCCCATCCAGGGCTCTGCCCCGTTTCGCCAGCGCCCGATCCACTAAGCCCCCAGGGGCCAATGACACGCGGGCCCCACACAGAATGTTTTCAAAAAAAAAGGAATACAAAAACAATAACAAAAATAATAATAAATTAATTAGTTAATTCATTAATTAGCTTAATTAATTTTGATTAATCAAACTAATCAATTAACTAAACTAATTAATCAGTTAGTTAGTTAATTAAGTAGTCAATGATAGTGGGGCCCACCCCCCTAATTAATCCTGATTAGGTTAATTAAAATGTTTAATTAAAATGTGTCACTGACCAATGGGACCCACTGGTCAGGTTGACCAGTCAACCCCTGTTGACTGCTGACGTTAGATGATATCATGCTGATGTCATAAATCCATTTTCGGGTTAAATTAAATAGTTAATTAAATTTCAGAAATTAATAAAATCTTTAGAAAATCATATCTTTTAATCCGTAACTCGGATTAAATTATTTTCAACATGAAAGTTACTCGGAACGACGAGACGAATCCGAAAATGCAGCCCGTTCGTCCGCCATGCATCCCTAACCTATCGAACTCGCAACTTTCCCCCTCTGGCTCCTCTGCCCGAAAACACGAAACACCGGGGATACCTTCCCGAATGTTCCCCCCCCCCTTCATCGGCATCACCTCATACTGCGTTAGGGCACGCCTAGCATCACGCTTTGCTTTTTTATGCATCGTCATGCATATGTTTGCATTGTATTCATTGTTTCTTCCCCCTCTTCTTCCGCTAGACACCGAGACCGGGCCAAGCCTGCTACCCAAGACGCGTCACGGAGTTGACGACCCCTCTCTCTTGCTAGAGCAACCAGGCAAGCCCCCCCTTTGATCACCAAATATCGCCTATTCTTCTCTATACTGCTTGCATTAGAGTAGTGTAGCATGTTATCGCTTTCGATTAATCCTATCTTGATGCATAGCCTTTGTCCTTGCTACTCTTGTTGTTACCTTTACTCGCTATCCTACTTCTTAGTATAGGATGCTAGTGTTCCATCGGTGGCCCTACACTCTTGTCCGTCTGCCATGCTATACTCTTTGGGCCGTGATCACTTCGGAGGTGATCACGGGCATATACTATATACTTTACAGTTACAAAACCTGTGATACTTGTTAGGAGATGAAATTTGAAGGCGGGTGGCTCCATCCTGGTAGAGGTGGGTCTGGGTTCCCGACGGCCCCCGACTATTACTTTGTGGCATAGCGACATGGCAGGTTGAGGCCACCTAGGAGAGAGGTGGGCCTGGCCCTGGTCGGCATTCGCGGATACTTAACACGCTTAACGAGATCTTGGTATTTGTTCCGACTCTGTCCATTTGGTCTATACGCACTAACCAACTACGCGGGAACAGTTATGGGCACTCGACGTCGTGGTATCAGCCGAAGCACTTCGTGACGTCGGCTGGCAAGACGGCACGCCGGATTGGACAGAACGCTGCTAGGCTAGGTTCCGCTTCCTACGCCCACACAACGTGTGTGTGCTAAGGCGATGGGCCCACCCACTAGCGCTTAGGTTTAGACCGGCGTGCTGACCTCTCTGTTGTGCCTAGGTGGGGCTGCGACGTGTTGATCTTCCGCCGCCGGGCATGACCCAGGAAAGTGTGTCCGGCCAAATGGGATCAAGCGTGTTGGGTTCTGTGGTGCACCCCTGCAGGGAAGTTAATCTATTAGAATAGTCGTGATCTTGATAGCAGGAGCGACTTGGAGTTGTACCTTGACCTTATGACAACTAGAACTGGATACTTAATAAAACACACCCTTCCAAGTGCCAAATATAACCCGGCCATCGCTCTCTAACAGGCAATGAGGAGGGATCGCCAGTAGGATTATGCTATGCGATGCTACTTGGAGGACTTCAGTCTAATCTCTTCTACATCTTTGAAGACGGAGGCTGCTGTGGCGTAGTCTTGACGTGATTAGTTATCCCCTCTTATTACGGCATTCTGCAGATTCGGTCCACTGATATGGCCCTTTACACATATACCCATGCATATGTAGTGTAGCTCCTTGCTTGCGAGTACTTTGGATGAGTACTCACGGTTGCCTTGTTCCCCCTTTTCCCCTTTCTTTACCCGATTAATGCAACCTGACGATAGAGCTCAGGAGCCAGACGCCACCGTCGACGACGACTCCTACTACACTGGAGGTGCCTACTACTACGTGCAGCTCGCTGACGACGACCAGGAGTAGTTAGGAGGATCCCAGGCAGGAGGCCTGCGCCTCTTTCGATCTGTATCCCAGTTTGTGCTAGCCTTCTTAAGGCAAACTTGTTTAACTTATGTCTGTACTCAGATATTGTTGCTTTAGCTGAATCGTGTATGATCGAGCACTTGTATTCGAGCCCTCGAGGCCCCTGGCTTGTATTATGATGCTTGTATGACTTATTTATGTTTTAGAGTTGTGTTGTGATATCTTCCCATGAGTCCCTGATCTTGATCGTACACATTTGCATGCATGATTAGTGTATGATTGAATCGGGGAGCGTCACAAGTTGGTATCAGAGCCGACTGCCTGTAGGAATCCCCCTTCCAACTCCTTGGCCGAAGTCGAGTCTAGACTTTACAGAACTTTTACTGACATGGCTGTGCGGCCCATGGGCCTACGTCAGCATTGGGTGGTATTAGGATCTTTTACTCCTCGATCTTTACTCTGGGACTCTGAGCTCTCTTCTATTCGGGTTAAACGATTTTGCTAAAAACAAAACTAACTTTAGGTTCTCGCAAGTACTTTCTCCCGGAGAGCCCCTCACTTCAGATGATCGCCTGCTGCACTAGAAGATTCTGAAGTTACTCTACGATGTTCTCTCGAGTCTTTGTGCCATCGCATTTGCGATTTCCTTCCACCGTCAACCCCTATGAAAACTGCATACACTTGCCATTCATATAATCATTCCCCATTGATCTTGTTATTACAAGATAACCCGAAATTCTCTCTATTGTACCGAGAATCCTTTTGTGCCTACTGCCTTGCAGTTCCTTGTCGCCTGAATACCCCTACGGATAATTTCTCGCACTTACCGAGTATCCACTCATCCCAGTTGATGCATGTATGTCACGAATCCTCGAAATATCATTCGATCTTCCGAAAATCTTGAGCATCCTATTGCTCTTGAAATTCTTGATTGCTTGCATTATGGTTAATCCCATAAGTCTCGTAATCTTGTTGACATCCATTTTCATTGACATTTTGAGTCCGTTGATTCGATTTGTTGCGAATGCTCACAATCCTCAAACAGATCCTAGAATTCATCCTTCCGGCTCAGACGTCGTTTTAATCATGAGCTGGTTCTCGCCAATTAAATTGTCATCGATTGTGCCCCTAAGTATTGAACTTATCCATCCTTGATCAGAGCGTCTGCTTCTGATCCTTCGCTTTGTAAATCATAATTCCTTAGCAATTGCGCTCTAAGTTATTCAGTTGTTTCTATAATCCAATGTCTTTTCCTTGCTTCTTCCTCAGTTTGTGTGCCGATACTCACCCTGCATCCTTGTTGGATTTTATCCGACAATGTCCTTCATATTCAATAACCTTGAGCCTTTCGTAGGATATATATACCGCCTTTGGTAAATTGTATCCTCTGCTTTGTCAACCATACTCTGCTATCGAGCTTGTGTTATTTACTCCTGAAGTTTGTGGTATATGTTCCTAAGAGGTCCCGATGGGTTGGACATATGCCTTCTCTAAACTGTGTGACCCCGGAAACTAGTACGGTTCATACTCCACTAGTGTTATGTCAGTTAAAATTTCAACACACAAATTCGTTGAAGGCGAGAAGTGAATGAAAGGTTATGCATTAAAGAAGTGGGAGTCGACCTTGAACTTTGTGTTCATGCCCATGGACACGATGTAGATCCTATCATAGAAGCTTCTTGTAATAATAACTATTTCCTTGATATGAAATCAGCTGGTATCTATGTATTGATCATTTGCAGTCGTGGTCCCGACCACATTTTCTCTTTGATTCCATTTATCGGACAAGTTAATGTACTTGCCTTTTGCAGACCAATACGCTTGCCCAACCTATATTTTGATCTTCCTCGAGTATTAACCTCTGGTATCTCGAGAACTATGTTGCTTCCTGCGAGTCTTCATCTAGTATTGCTTCTCACCGATCTCGGATTCCCCTGTGTTACGAGTTATTAGTCACTCAAGAACAACGATAAGTGAATCGATTCCGCACTCCAATTCAATAACTCTAAGTAATTCTTGTTGCTTACGAGTTTAATAATCCTTCAAGTCATTCCTAGCCTTATCGGCTATATCATTATCGTGCAAACTTCTAACTGTGCTACCTGGTCCTTCTTCAGGTAGCACAAAATTTTCGACGATGAGCTAAGCTTATGTCGATCTTCCTCGTCCCTATCGGTTCGCCTTGAACAACAATCTTGATTTCAAGTTTGTGTCCTACCCATGGTTCCAATAACCTTCCGCTACCTCATTCCTTTGACTTGATGTCGTCGCTGATTGATTACATCTTATTGAAATCTCTCGACAAATGTGTCGTGATGATCATCAACCTTATGAGCTCTTCCAGGATATCAATTGAGTTCATGATGAGAAATACCATCCTTGCCCTTGATGATCTGTTATCATCGACCACTTTATTGCCTTCCCACCAACACAAGCTTGTTCGTGTTTGGTGTTATACCTTGAGTTCCTTGCTATCCAAAGAATTGTTCTTCTTTACCTTGGAACATTAAGATCTGTTATGTCCTCAATGTGGTGAGAATTTCACCACCTCTGGAGAATTCTTGAAACAAGTGATACTTATCACCATCACCATTCTTTTCCTGGTCACCGTGTTATTTCTAACCACCGACAAATGAACTGTGATGTGTAATTACAAAACTTCTAGCAACCCTATTGCTTTGGAGTTAATGGTCGGCCGTTCATTCTTAGACTATTGATTATTGAATCACCATTCCGACGTTGGTTGTGCAACCCAGCCCATATTTCGGGTGCACCTTTCAACCAATGTTTAATTGTGTATGTTTCCCTCGAGCATACATCATTATACCATTTGATCTGACTAATGTTATTTCCTTGTTCACTTAACTGTGGAAACCCATCTTTTGGAAGGCTCGATGAATTGTCACTGAGTTCATCAGCTACCTCCTTATCCCTTCATTTGTTTAATGATGAGCTTTTGTTTCGGAACTCGCTTCTGTAGTAAATTTCCCGAGAATCTTACAATGTCATCTCGTCAATTTGTATTGCACCTTTTCCTCTTAGGCATCCCGAGTCCGAGGTAGTTTGACACCGATCAAATCTGAATCTCGACGAGATATGATGGTTGGGACATATTTCCAAAAGTTATAACATTGGTCGTTATATGACCCGGTAAGGTGGTGTCATGCCTAGTACACCTGGCCGGAGGACCTATTGTTATAGTTTCCTTTTAGCAAGGTTATCTATTCTTCCATGAGGAAATGGTAAGACGTATTCTATAGGTTGTCCCTGATGAATCCTTCGTGTATCCAGAGTCTAACCTTTTGCTTGAAGACCATGTCAATGCTATCCTAAAGCATGTCTATGGTACTCCGATTTTCAACAGGAACATTTGAAGCCCAATGCTAAATGTTTCCTGCTCAATTATCCAAACACCGTTGTATGGGTAATGTAATGAAAATTCCTTCTCCTACCTAAAGAGTTTTCTACATTATATCTTGTCATGGATATCATACTCTGCTTGTCCTTGGGAAGGATATACCCCTGAAATATGTGTTTAAACACATTTTTCCTTTCCATTGTTTTGTTTAATCTGATAATCGTATTTCCTTCCATTGGTTGGTTTAACGTTGCTTGTGATCTATATGATCTAAGCAGTGATATTCTCCTGCTTATGTAAACATCTCGACGTACAACTCTGTCAGTAAGACCCTGTTACTATTGTTGAAAACATTCCGGTAACCACCGATGGATAAGAACTTTGCCTATTGGTCCGCCTCGTTCAACGAGCAGGAATTGGTTCTCTTCGTCCCTCGCCCTTGGTGCCGATGTTGCCGACATAACTGACAGGTTATTCTCTGACATGCCTTGCTTATATGATCGTGCAAGACGTCATACCCCTTCCTACCTTTAACCCACATGGTGGGCCCATAACCCACAGTTCCACAGGATCGAAACCTGACTCTCCTGTACACCCTGTTGTCAAAGTTATTCCCCACGCTTGACTTCGTATGTAATTCACGGGCCACCTACCTAGTGATCTATTAAGTATCGGACTCAATACTTATTCACATTGCTCTGAACCCCTTTCACATTTCGTATCGGGCAACAAATGATTGCCTATCCACTTGAAACTTCTTATTGCACCTTCTTACCTTGCTCTCGATATTTTCTTGAGTTTCAATTCGAGAGTTACTTTCGCCACCTTCCCGATGTTATCGACTGGTAGACAACCTTGTAGAGGACTGTTCTTTCAGAATAACCACCCTTTATTCTTTCGTAAGAACGATGGAGATCCCAAGAAAGGGCGACCATTTCATCATGATGCGTTGAAGCGGAGGATCAAGACACCAATATAATGGATCGACCTCTTCGAGAAGAGCAACCAAGACTGAGAAGATTCGTTAGAAATTTCGTAACAAGACCTTTCCCCCTTAGTCCCCCTCTTAAATCTCGGGACGAGATTTCTTGTAGTGGAGGAGATTTGTAACGCCCGGATAATTAGGCTACAGTAAACTCTCCTAATGATGCCATGTCATCTTTGAATACTGTTGCTAAACTTTTGTTAATTCAAACCGATCCAAAAATCAATTCAAAAAGAAAGGAAAACAACGAAAGTTTTTAAAAGTTGAAACAAAAATGTTCGGGCAGTGCCAAATATTGCATAGGTAATTATGGTGAAGTAAACACATTTTTAGAAAATGAATAAATACTTTAAAATGAAATAAAACAGAAAAGGAAAAAATAAAGAAAAGAAAGAAAGAAAGAAAGAGAAAGGAAACCCCCCTCCCAAACCCCCCTGGGCCAACTGGCCCAGCTAATCCAGCCGACAGGCCGCCCGACTGGCCCAACCGGCCACTACCCCCGCCTCCCTTATCCCCCCCCCACGACCCAAACCCTAACCACCCCGTCGCCCCACTCCCCCCCCCCCACGACGCCACCTCTCCCCCTCCCGATCCAGATTGGATCGGGATCGACCCACCCCGTCTCCTCCTCGACGACGCCGCCGCCGGACTCCACCCCGTCGAACGCCGCCCCCTGCCTCCTCCCAGGCGCACCCCCAACTCGACTGGATCGGGGAGGGGCCAGATCACGTGCCGCCCCAACGCGCCTCGACGCTGGCGCCCACCTGCGTCTTCGCCCGTCGTTGCCGGACTGCCGCCGCCTCGTCCTCTCCCTCCTCGGACCTCCCCGACCTCCGTCGAGCCCACTGCCCTGAATCCCTACTCCCCCACCGTGAGCTCCCTCCCTCTCCCTCGCACGCTCATGCTCGACGCCGCGCCTTCCCCATTCTGGCCATCGAGGCCCGCGTCCGCCGTGGCCTCCTCCGGCCTCCCCTGTCCACCTACGCTGACAGTCATCACCGTCCCACGCCGCGCGGTTCGCCTTGGCCGCCGTGCTCACCGCGGTGGCCTTCTGACCCGCGCCTCACCTGCGCTTCGACCACCGTCCTGCTCCCCCCCCCCGCCGCTGCACCACTCCTTACGCGCGCCCCCTACCGCGTTCTTCCACGCGCGCCTCCCCCACCGACGCCTCCTATCAACGGGTTCCGGCGAGCCGTTTTTCCGACTGTACACGGCCACGGCCAAGCCACACGCAGCCCCGCCGTTCCTGGTCGCCCCATCCAGGCTCTGCCCGTTCGCGGCCGCCCGATCCACTAAGCCCCGAGGTTAATGACAAAGCGGGCCCCGCCCAGAACGTTTTCAAAAAAAGGAATAAAAAATAATAACAAAAATAATAATAAATTAATTAGTTAGTTAATTAATTAATTAGCTTAATTAATTTTTATTAATCAAACCAATCAATTAACTAAACTAATTAATCAGTTAGTTAGTTAATTAAGTAGTCAATGATAGTGGGGCCCACCCCCCTAATTAATCCTGATTAGGTTAATTAAAATGCTTAATTAAAATGTGTCACTGACCAGTGGGACCCACTGGTCAGGTTGACGATCGACCCACATTGACTGGCGGCGTCGACATGACATCAGGCTGATGTCATAAATCCAATTTCGGGTTAAATTAAATAGTTAATTAAATTTCAAAAATTAATAAAATATTTAGAAAATCATATCTTTTAATCCGTAACTCGGATTAAATTATTTTCAACATGAAAGTTGCTCGGAACGACGAGACGAATCCGGAAACGCAGCCCGTTCGTCCGCCACGCATCCCTAACCTATCGAACTCGCAACTTTCCCCCTCCAGCTCCTCTGCCGAAAACACGAAAAACCGGGGATACCTTCCCGGATGTTTCCCCCCCTTCACCGGCATCACCTCATACTGCGTTAGGGCACGCCTAGCATCACGCTTTGCTTTGCCATGCATCGTCATGCATATGTTTGCATTGTATTCATTGTTTCTTCCCCCTCTTCTTTCGCTAGACACCGAGACCAAGCCTTTTGCTACTCAAAGACGTCTCACGGAGTTGACGATCCCTCTCTCTTGCCAGAGCAACCAGGCGAGCCCCCCCTTTTGATCACCAGATATCGCCTATTATTCTCTATACTGCTTGCATTAGAGTAGTGTAGCATGTTACTGCTTTCGATTAATCATATCTGCTGCATAGCTTTGTCCTTGCTACTCTTGTTGTTACCTTTACCGCTATCCTACTTCTTAGTATAGGATGCTAGTGTTCCATCGGTGGCCCTACACTCTTGTCCGTCTGCCATGCTATACTCTTTGGCTGTGATCACTTGGGAGGTGATCACGGGCATATACTATATACTTTACACTATTACATTACTCGTGATACTTTGTTAGGAGATGGGGGCTGAAGGCGGTGGCTCCATCTCGGTAGAGGTGGGCACAGGTTCCCGACGGCCCCATCGTTACTTTGTGGCGGAGGCGGCAGGCAGGTTGAGGCCACCTAGGAGAGAGGTGGGCCTGGCCTCGTCGGCGTTCGCGGATACTTAACACGCTTAACGAGATCTTCGTATTTGATCCGAGTCGGCCATTTGGTCTATACGCACTAACCAACTACGGGGAGCAGTTATGGGCACTCAACGTCGTGGTATCACCGGCACTTCGTGACGCTGGCACGATCGAGCGGCGTGCGCCGGATTGGACCGGAACGCTGCTAGGCTAGGTGCGCTTCCGCCACCATAGCGTCTTGGTGTGCTAAGGCGATGGGCCCAGACCCTGCGCTTAGGTTTAGACCGGCGTCTTGACCTCTCTGTTGTGCATAGGTGGGGCTGCGGCGTGTTGATCTTCCGCGGTGGGCATGACCGAGAAAGTGTGTCCGCCAAATGGGATCAAGCGTGTTGGGTTATGTGGTGCACCCCTGCAGGGAAGTTAATCTATTTGAATAGCAGTGATCTTCGGTAACAGGATGACTTGGAGTTGTACCTTGACCTTATGACAACTAGAACTGGATACTTAATAAAACACACCCTTCCAAGTGCCAGATATAACCTGGTGGTCGCTCTCTAACAGGGCAATGAGGAGGGGATCGCCGGGTAGGAATATGCTATGCGATGCTACTTGGAGGACTTTAGTCTAATCTCTTCTACATGCTGCAAGACGGAGGCTGCGAGCGTAGTCTTGACGGGATTGGTTATCCCCTCTTATTACGGCATTCTGCGATTCGGTCCACCGATATGGCCCTTTACACATATACCCATGCATATGTAGTGTAGCTCCTTGCTTGCAGTACTTTGGATGAGTACTCATGGTTGCCTTGTTCCCCTTTTCCCCTTTCTTTACCCGATTGCTGCAGCAGACGATGGAGCCTGTGGAGCTGACGCCACTGCCGACGACGACTCCTACTACACCGGAGGTGCCTACTACTACTTGCAGCCCGCTGATGACGACCAGGAGTAGTTAGGAGGGTCCCAAGCAGGAGGCCTGCGGCTCTTTCGATCTGTATCCCAGTTTGTGCTAGCCTTCTTAAGGCAAACTTGTTTAACTTATGTCTGTACTCAGATATTGTTGCTTCCGCTGACTCATCTATGATCGAGCACTTGTATTCGAACCCTCGAGGCCCCTGGCTTGTATTATGATGCTTGTATGACTTATTTATGTTTTAGAGTTGTGTTGTGATATCTTCCCGCGAGTCCCTGATCTTGATCGTACACATTTGCGTGCATGATTAGTGTACGATTGAATCGGGGGCGTCACAACTACAAGGAGTAATCAACACTACTAGCAACCTACTAGCACCAATCCCGGATTTGGAGACAAGAATTGGATACAAGAGATGAACTAGGGTTTGGAGATGAGATGGTGCTGGTGAAGATGTTGATGGAGATTGCCCTCTCCCGATGAGAGGAGCGTTGGTGATGATGATGGCGATGATTTCCCGCTCCCGGAGAAAGTGTCCCCGGCGAAACAGCTCACGAGCCCTAGATTGGTTCCGCCAAGGTTCCGCCTCATGGCGGCGTGAGTCTCGTCGAAAGGTTGCTTCGGTTTTTCTCATCGAAAGACTTCATATAGGAGAAGATGGGCATCGGAGAGCCACCGGGGGCCCACGAGGTAGGGGGGGCGCGCCCCCACCCTCGTGAGTAGGGTGTGGGCCCCCTGGCCTTCATCGTTGGCGATGATTTTTATTTATTTATTTTAAGATATTCCGTGGAGTTTCAGGACTGTTGGAGTTGCATGTAATAGGTCTCCAATATTTGCTTCTTTTCCACCCGAGAATTCCGGTGCGGCATTCTCCCTCTTCATGTAAACCTTGTAAAATAAGAGAGAATAGCCATAAGTATTGTGACATAACGTAAAATAACAGCCCATAATGCGATAAATATCGATACAAAATCATGATGAAAAATGGACGTATCAACGTATCAGGCCACCCAGGTGCCTAGAAGGCACCAGGGCGCTCCCCCGCCCCCCTCCCCAGGGCACATCCTAGTGGCTTGTGGGGGCCCTAGCCAGCCTATGGTGCCCATATTCTGGTATATAAGCCCATTTTTGCCCTACAAAAAAAAATAAGGGGGGACTTTCAAGACGAAACGCCGCTGTCTCAAGGCGGAACTTGGGCAGGAGCACTTTTGCTCCCCGGCGGAGCGATTCCGCCGGGGATACTTCCCTCTGAGAGGGGGAAATAGAAGCCATCGTCATCACCAACAACCCTCTCATCATGGGAGGATCAATCTTCATCAACATCTTCACCAGCACCATCTCATCTCAAACCCTACTTCATCTCTTGTGTTCAATCTTTGTACCAAATCCTTAGATTGGTACCTGTGGGTGGCTACTAGTGTTGATTACAACTTGTAGTTGATGCTAGTTGGTTTGTTTTGTGGAAGATTATATGTTCAGATCCATTATGCTATTTAATACCCCTCTGATCTTGAACATGAATATGATTTGTGGGTAGTTGCTTTTGTTCTTGTGGACATGGGGGAAGTCTTGTCATAAGTAATCATGTGAATTTGGTATTCGTTCGATATTTTGATGATGTGTATGTTGTGATTCCCTTAGTGGTGTTATGTGAACATCGACTACATGACACTTCACCATCTTTGGGCCTAAGGGAATGTATTGTGGAGTAGTAATTAGATGATGGGTTGCTAGAGTGACAGAAGTTTAAACCCTTGTTTATGCGATATTCTGTAAGGGGCTGATTTGGATCCATATGTTTAATGCTATGGTTAGATTCATCTTAATTCTTCTTTCATAGTTGCGGATGCTTGCGAGAGGGGTTAATCATAAGCGGGAAGCTTGTTCAAGTGAGAAAAGCACCCAAGCACCTGTCCACCCACATATCAAATTATCAAAGTAGCGAACGGGAATCAAACAAACATGACGAGAGTGACTAGATGAAATCCCCATGTGTCCTCAAGAATGCTTTGCTTATTATAAGAGATCGTTCCAGCCTGTCCTTTGCAACAAAAAGGATTGAGCTACCTTGTTGCACCTTAGTTACTATTGCTACTTGTCACTTCTTACAAACTATCTTGCTATCAAACTATCTATTACCCACAATTTCAGTTCCTCAGAAAATACCTTGTTGAAAACCGCTTGCCATTTCCTTCTGCTCGTCGTTGGGTTCGACACTCTTACTTATCGAAACGACTACGATTGATCCCCTATACTTGTGGGTCATCAACCATAATTATGGCACGTCTTCCATTTGTAGTCGCGTGCTACTATTACTCTAGGGTGCCATGGCATGACCATGATTACCACTTCAAATCGGATGCCATTGCCGTGGTGACCACCTGAGCTGGATGCCAATGGTGCACTACTAGGGAAAACCCTAGCAGTAGCGCGTGTTTAAAGCCTATCAGTAGCGCGGGGTGGGGCGCTACTAGTAAGGCGCTACAACTAAAGGTTAGCAGTAGCGTGGGTTGGACCACGCTACTGCTATATCGACTTAGTAGCAGCGCTTTGTACTATGAGCGCTACTGGTAATTAGTAGTAGCGCTTCTCCTAGCACGCGCTACTACTATTATTCCGTATTTATTTTTTATTTCATGTTGTATTCATACACCTTTATACAAGTTTTCATACCACAGCAATTTAATGCATGTTCGGAATCTCTCCAGTCTGGTAACTCAGCTCCGCGCGAGCAGCGCGGTCCGAGCCGCTCCCAACAATTGTGCTAGCACTCCCTCCGCTCCGGGAGCTGCAGTGACAGAGCGGAGAGGATCCGAACAGGGCGTTAGAGAATGATTTTACATCATAATGAGTTATTACATCACTGGGAGAAAGAACCGTGGACTAGTTTCAAGTGGATGGACATCCACTTGAAACTAATCTGCGGTTCCTTTACCCAATGATATAATATATCATCATCATCATCATATCACTCACAACTTATCATCAGAATACATCATTGTCATATAACACCTCCTCATGATCATCGTTTTCATCAATGAGACATCACATACAAGTTGGTCACTAGACATAATCACAACTACTCATCATCATCAACTCTCATAAACATATTGTACCTCATAGGACCTACTACATTCTCTTAGGACCTAATATATTATCTTAGGTAAAATAGCATAAAAAAGATAGCCCTTGACTCTCCATTATGGAGAATGGAGATTATCATGTCTCCAATTCTTGCCTTTCGCACAATGTTGCTTCCAAGAACCTCCTTACGAATGTCCATGCATTTTTTCCATTCTTTGATTATCATGTGTTCACCAGTTTTAGAAACCCGGTATGGACAGGTAAGATTCGTAGGATGGCCTGGTTGTACGTTCAAAACATCAAGGCGACCATTCTGATACATCAAATGAGGCACACAATCCATCAGGATTTTCTGTTGAAAAACATAGTAATAACTTCATAGTTAGCAATGATGTACTAGTTTTAGAAGTATGCAAAAGATGCACGGATGTCGTAATAGTAAAAAATCTTACCAGGGAATCTCCTTGGAAGTTACCGTGGTTCAACACGTGCACTAGTGGCACGTATTGACCATAATTTGGAGGAGTTCGATAAAAGGCATTCTAATTCTCAAGATCAGTACAATATGCGACCAGATGACTTTTCTCCTGATAAGTTAACTCAGAGCCTTCGGTGTAGTTGGTTCTGTCTACCATCTTCCGCACATTCTTTGAATAATGAAAGTAAGCTATCAATGGAAATAAGTTGTCAACTATTTTGAAATAAACAATATAAATTACTTAATAACTATATTTGAGGAACTCACATAGCGGTAGAATTGGAAGCGTATCAACAAGGACCCAAATGTCCAAATTGTCTTGGTCGATGTCAGGATCACCAAGATCCATGGTGACAAACATACCCTCTTGAAAATCATACATCTTGCAAAGTGCTTCCCAACCCGGGCAACCAAAATGGGATACACTCTCATAATTGTATAGATTTACCTCAAAATCCATACCATGATGGGTCCTTAGGTTAATTTTCTTTGTTTCATTAATATCATGATCATAAAAACCCATCCTCTCCAAGACATAGCGTCTTGCATGGCATGGGATAAGCTAGTCGAATTGTAAAAGACGAAAATTACACGTTGAAGTAGTAGAAGTCGAGCTTAATTACGAAAAAATAGTTTGCACCGTAGCTTACCGTATCATAATCAAAGGCCTCCTCGAGCTTAATGCTGAAGCGCCGACCTTCGTCCAGGTGAGGCATATCACATAAACCCTGGTTGTCGCCGCACCAGGAGCACTCCCCGGGACCTTCTTCGTCCGACGACATTTCCTATGTTCATAATTCAAAGATTAAACTTGTACAATTAAAACTCTCAGCTTGTTCATTATTCATCAGGGGTTGACTATCGGTCTGTCGAGTCTTTTCTTGAAAACTCTCACCTCATGTGGTGTATATATTCGACCGTCGGTGATGGTAGCTCCTCCTTTCGTTCCCGAGTGCATTACACCAAATTGTCTAGCACACGGGAACGAAGGAGAAGCTTCTACGACAACAAATGGGATTCTTCGATCCTCTCATATATGGTGGAGATTCTCCTCACCGATTCCTCTTCGACATTTGCGACTGTTGGTGATGGTCGTTACTCCTCCTTCCCCTAGTGCATAACAAAGGTCTAGCACCCGGAGAAGAAGGAGAAACGACCCCCACGACAACAGTCGGGATTCTTCGGCCTCGACAGACTTAAAGTCAACCTGAATATTGTTTAATTATCTTTCTAGAAAATCCAGGCCACTCGATATTTCCTACATATTATAGCACAAGTCATGCCAAAATTCACGGAAAATTCCGGCATGACCTTTGCTAAAACAAGACATATCGAGCGCCTGAAATTTCCCGGAACGGAAATTAATCAACACTTCGGCAAAACATAGGCCACTCGGAGGTGTAACCTGAACATGACCGGCCACTTGGGCAACCACATATCCTATTTGAGCGACACAAGATATACATGTTTTTATCTACATCATATCTTATAGGACTCATATTGACATGGAGATTTGGTTGGTCTCACCTCGAGGTCGGAGGGGGTCGGTGACGGGGACGATGGCGGGGATGATGGAGGGGCTCCTTGATTTCTGCAAAAACAAAAACCCTATACCCTATAAGTTATCACTAATACATCCCGAATAGTATCATACATATAACATCACTAATACAACTAAAACCCTAGCGAACGACGAGGATGCGGGATAGGCATCGTCGACGTCGATGCGGGAATAATTGCTTAAACTAAAAAAACAACAACAAATGTGACATGTTCAACTAGTTCTATTAATTCAACTAGTTCTTACTAAATATAAACTTACTATAAAAAGAAATAAACTAGTTCTTTCTAAAAATAAACTAGTTCAACTAGTTATATTAATTTTCTTACTAAAAATACATTAGTTCTATTAATTCAACTAGTTCTTACTAAAACTAAACTAGTTCAACTAGTTTATTAATTTACTTACTAATTATTTTAAACGCTTACTAAATATAGTAAAAAACTACATTATACAATAGTAAAAAACTACAGTGAAAAATAGAAAAAAAAGATTGAGGGAGGAGGGGAAGGGAGGAGGAAGGAGAGAGGAGGAGGGGGAGGAGGCCGGTGGGATCGGAGGAGGGAGGCGGGAGGAGGGAGAGGGGGCCGGGAGGAGGAGGAGGGAGGGGTGGGGTGGAGGAGGGCGGTGGAGGAGGAGGAGGGGGCGGCCGGAGGAGGGGGGAGGGAGAGGGGCGGGAGGAGGAGGGCAGCCGGAGGAGGAGGGGGGAGGAGGGAGGGGAGGAGTCAGGAGGGAGTACCTCGGCGAGGAGCAGCGCGGCGGCGGCAGATGACGTACGGGTTCGGCGCGGGCGAGAGCGAGTGAGAGGGAGTGAGTGTGAGAGGGTGAACTGCTCCAGGATAAGGTAAGTAAGTAGTAGCATGTTTGGAGAAGCAGCGCTACGGGCCGTGTGATGGCGCCGGTCGAGTACAGCCATCGCTAAGTGGGCTAGCCATCTGCGCCAAGACAGATAGCAAAGCGCGGTTTCGCAGAACGCGCTACTGCTAATGTAGTAGCAGTAGCGCGGTCTATTTAAAAACGCTACTACTAAGTAGCAGTAGCACCCTGTTTTGTCCAGCGCTACTGCTAAGATGTTGTGTATAAGTTTTTCCCTAGTAGTGGTGTGGTCACCGTCTGAAATTGGATACGAGTCTCATCCTGACCGCCTGAGTTGCATGCCATTGGCATGGTCACAGCCTGAAATTGGATCCTAGTGTCGTGGTGACCACTTGAATTACATGTAAAAAGGGCGTGGTCACCGCCTGAATTGGATGCTAGTGATGTGGTGACCACTTGAATTGCATGCAAAATGGGGTTCTCACTTCGAGAACTAGATGGAATGATAGCGCAACAATTAAGTGGATTCCTTGGAGAACTACATAAAACATATACTAGATAGTAAGTAATGTCATTACAATATTAGCAAAAGTATTTACATAAATAACAAGCATAACCTTGTATTGAACTGGGAGAAGTGCCACTTTATGGTAAATGAAGGCATTGTCTTGGGGCATAAAATTTCTGAACGAGGTATTGAAGTAGACAAAGCTAAAGTTGATGCAATTGATAAAATGCCATGTCCTAAAGATAATAAAGGTATAAGAAATTTCTTTGGCCATGCTGGTTTCTATAGGAGGTTTATTAAAGACTTCTCTAAAATTTCTAGGCCTCTTACTAATCTATTCCAAAAAGATGTCCCTTTTTTATGATGATTGTGTAGAAGCCTTTGAAACACTTAAGAAAGCCTTGACCTCTGCACCTATTATTCAACCACCTGATTGGAACTTGCCTTTTGAAATTATGTGTGATGCTAGTGACTATGTTGTTGGTGTTGTTCTAGAACTATGAGCAACTAGCTGTCATAAATGCTTCTCGCAATACTCCTTGGTATGCAGATTATGCTAATTATATTGTTACTAAATACATAACACCTAGTTTCACATATCAACAAAAGAAAAAGTTCTTCTTTGATTCATGACATTAATACTGGGATGACCCACATCTTTATAAAGAAGGGGTAGATGGTATTATTAGACGTTGTATACCTCAGCATCAACAAGAATGTATCATACAGAAGTGTTATTCCAAAGCTTATGAAGGACACCATGTGGGAGACAGAACTGCAAACAAGGTATTACAATCTGGTTTTATTGGCCTACTCATTTCAAGGATGCTCGTAAGTTTGTCTTATCTTGTGACAAATGTCAAAGAGTTGGTAATATTGGTAGACGTCAGGAAATGCCCATGAACTATTCACTTATTATTGAACCATTTGATGTTTGGGGATTTGATTATATGTGACATTTTCCTTCCTCCAATAGGTATACATATATTTTAGTTGTTGTTGATTCTATTACTAAGTGGGTAGAAGTTATTCCAACTAGTAGTGTTGATCATAACACTTCTTCTAAAATGCTTAAGGAAGTTATTTTCCCGAGGTTTGGAGTCCCTAGATATTTAATGACTGATGGACATTCACATTTCATTCATGGTGCTTTTGTAAACTGCTTGCTAAATATGATGTCAACCATAGAATTGCATCTACCTATCACCCTTGGTATAGTTGTCAAGTTCAATTGAGCAATAGGGAAATAAAGTTAATTTGCAAAAGACTGTCAATAGATCTCGGAAGGATTGGTCTAAGAAATCATATGATGCATTATGGGCATATATAAGTGCTTATATAAATCCTATGGGTATGTATCCATATAAAATGGTTTATGAAAAATCATGTCATTTACCTCTTGAGTTAGAGCATAAAGCATATTGCGCAATTAAAGAACTCAAATATGATTTTGAACTTGCCGGAGAAAAGAGGTTATTTGATATTAGCTTGTTAGATGAATGGAGAAACCAAGCTTGTGAAAATGCCAAATTGTTTAAAGAAAAAGTTAAAAGATGGCATGACAAAAGAAACCAAAAGTGGGAATTCAAAGTGGGTGAGTATGTTCTATTGTACAACTCTCGTTTTAATTTTTTTTTGCAAAAAACTTCTCTCTAAATGGGAAGGACCATATATCATTGAGTAAGTTTATCATTCTGGAGCCATTAAGATCAATAATGCCGAAGGCAATATTCCGAGGGTGCTCAATGGGAAAAGAATTAAGCATTATATCTTAGGTACACCTATTAATGTTGAAACTAACATTATTCAAACGATGACACCAGAGGAATACATAAAAGGGGCCTTTCAGAACACTCCAGAACCCTGAAAAGGAAGAGGTACGTGATACGGTAAGCAAACTGACTCCAAAAATTCCATAAAAAATTCTGTCAGTTTTTGGAATATTAGAAAAAATACAAAAAATAAGAAACATCATAGGGGGCCACCGAGGTGCTCACAAGGCACAAGGGCGCGCCCACCCACCTCCCAGGGAGCGCCCTGGTGGCTTGTGGGCCCCTCATGAGCCTTCCCGACTCCGTTTTCTTCTGAAATACTTGTATCGCAAGATAAAATTTCTTTATGAATACTCCCGGACGTTTTGACCACCATATCGCAAAAATATCCTCTGTTCTTGTTACGTGTTGTTTTTTTGTCAGATTTCCTAAGCCAGGCATCATGTCTTCTTCCACTTCCAACAATGGGGGATACGATGCTTGGGTACTGCAGATGGAACTAAGGAGGGAGGAAACTGAGGAGGCCACCGTGGAGGAAGATGAAGGAGACTCGCTCTAGGTTCACTCCCCGGCTTCGGAGAGGGGCACTCTGGCTGGCATATCCACTACTCCTAATCATCAAGCCATGAGGTCAATGAACGACCAAAGAAACCAAGAAGTTCAAGAAGGGCTTCCCCCTAGGAGACCCTTACACAGGTTACATCAGATCAATTTTCATAATTTGGTTCATACTTATGGGGTTGAAAATACTCCTCGTATGCACATACCATCCAATTGGAACATATCTCGTCCAAGAGAAGGTGATGCAGGAACAAGTTCGTGGTGGCCTGAAAATAAGCATATTATGGTCGAGGTAGAGAAAAAAATACCGAGTTAATCCGCCAATTGCTACGAGAAATTCAGAGTGTGAGGGAGATACGCATGAGCATTATGAAGGACAAGCCCACTACTCTAACAATGTGACCACAATGATGCTTAATCGAAAAAGGTAACCCTTTTGAGCTTAATGATGAGTATGACTCATGTGATCCAATGTCACTATTAGACCACCCAGGTCAACACACTCATACATGGTGATTAAGCCACTGGCCCTATCCTTGATAGATGCTAGATTGATTGTGCATGTTCTAGTTTTTTTTGCTTTCATATATTTAGAGGATTAGAAGCATGTTGTCTTGCATATTTATCAATTTCAGTTCATCCATGTTTAAGCTTTGATTGATTTGGTTATTTTGGCCAATTGGATGCTACAAAAATTCCTAGGAAGCCTCCCTAGCTACCTATCTTCTTTTTTACGGAAAAGCTTACTTTATTAATCAAAGGACGAATATATTGTCTGCCAGCAGACTCACAATGAAATCAGGCGGAGCGTCAATCCAACGAGATGGATTATTAGCACGCCCACGTCTAGCCAGCTCATGAGCTACATAATTTGACTCTCTAACACAATGCTCAATAGTAAACCTCCCAAAATCTACTAGATAACTACGACATTCAGCAAGAACTGGCGCTGCCACCATAGAGTAACCTTCATTGAATTTAAGTGCATCCACCATCGTGATATTATCGATCTCACCACCAAGTTATTGCATCCCGTATCTTTTTCTAGCTTCAATCCTTCAAGCAGAGTTGCCGCTTCTGCCATGAACATATCAGCTACATGTTCTAATCTCGCCGTGGACGCTGACATGAAAGATCCCCGGTGATCACGGATGACAACACCACAAGACCTTGCATAATCGCCCTCTATGAATGAAGCATCGACATTAAGGACAAGTTGTCCTGCTAGGAACGTCGGCCACCTGGTTATCTTGGTTGTAGATTTAGCTTGTGCTCCGCGCACAAAATTAATCGCTAGGGCAACCACCGCCGGCGCTGTTCATTCTGGAGTCAATATTTCTTCCCCCGCATGAACTGTCTTCTTTGCCACCATAAGAACCAACAAACTGTTGATATGAGCTCTGGTAGCTAGCTCGACCAATCCAGAATATTGTCGCCGATAAGAATCATAACATAAAATGAACTCCAAGACTGTTGAACCTGCTCGATCAGTCAATGAAGCAAAGTTAATATCTGTTGCGGTTCCCAAAGCTTCCCAAACTGCTTGCGCCCTTACACACTTAAACAGCATATGGGCTAAGTCCTCCGCACCATCTATACAGTATGGGCATTGGGAAAAGTTTCGAACATGGCGATTCATAAGAGTACTCCGGCATGGGATGGCATTGTGCAAGCATCTCCAGATATAAATTTTAACTTTCGCTGGCACTCTCAAACTCCACAACTTCTTCCAAACTGGATGGGGCGCCATGGAGAAGCGGGCCAGACCGCTGTCATCTGTAGCATAATTCACTTCCCATTGCTTATAATAGGCAGAACGTACTAAAAAACACCGCTCCTCGTGAGATGCCATGCAACATAGTCCT
Source organism: Aegilops bicornis (assembly GCA_021605145.1). NCBI lineage: Eukaryota > Viridiplantae > Streptophyta > Magnoliopsida > Poales > Poaceae > Aegilops > Aegilops bicornis. The sequence continues at coordinate 122,434,066 of CM038671.1, forward strand.
CTGTCTCCACATGGAATAATGGGATTTGTAGTATGCATTCAGCATCAATGTGCCAGAAATTCTCCCGGATTAACATCTCATCCCATTCTCCCGTGATTGGGTCAATTAACTCATTCACTTTAGTAAGTACTTGGTTCCCCCTTACTGTTGAAACTTTTTTGGAGGCACTGTTTGGGGTCCAACAGTCATCCCATATATTAATCTTTTCTCCATTGCCTACTCTCCAAATGTATCCCTTCTTGAACGTTTGAATTCCAGACCAAATGCTTTGCCACACATGGGACAACCCCTTCTTCAGTTGACAATTCAGAATATCTCCTGTAGGGTAGTACTTGGCTCTCAGAACTCGTGCACATAACGAACCAAAGTTCTCAATTAGTCTCCAACACTGCTTTGCCAACATTGCCAAGTTAAAGCTATGAATATTTCGGAATCCCATACCTCCCCTCTCCTTCGGAATACACATCTTCCACCATGCAAACCAATGCATCCTTTGTTGGTCCTCCTCATCACCCCACCAGTATTGCGACATTGCATTAGTGATTCCCTTGCAAATTTTCTTCGGAAATTTAAATATGCCCATCACATAAGTTGGGATGGCTTGGGCCACCGCTTTCAGCAAAGCCTCTTTGCCTCCGAATGAGAGAGTTCTCTCTTTCCATCCATTCACCATTGCTTGAATTCTTTCTATTATGTGTTTAAAACAAAGGTCCACCCCTATCATGGATGGTAGACCCAAATATTTGTCTGAAATAGACTCCGTCATAATATTCAGAATTTGACAAACTTCTGCCTTCACCTCCACATTTGTGTTAGGACTGAAAATATAAAGCATTTTGATTCACTCACCAATTGACCTGAGGCTGCAAAGTACTCATCTAAAATCCCACGCAGGGTGTTTGCATTGTGGGCGTCTGCTCTCATGAGAATAAGAGAATCGTCAGCAAAAAGTAAATGAGAAATCTTATTTCTTATCTCAATTTTATTTCTTACATAATCACAAAATTTGAAACAAGTTTCTTTGGATCCCTCCGGACGAGGAGCGTTCAGAGCATTTGATTTGATTTAAGAGTGCCTATTAAAATCTTTTTCTCGAAACCACCAAACACAGTTCTCTTGGACATGTCGATGTGACAAATGGGTCTACTTTGGTTCTTCCGAACAGTCGACCGAATTCCACTCGGATCCACCGAGCAACTCTTCACAGAGCAAAATATACAAGGGAATCGTTGTGTGCCGGCGGACCGGCTGAAGCGACGCGCTGGTCGCGTGTGCATCGCTGGATCCCTCAGGATTTAACGCCACCGATTTGTGCCACATCACGCTGTTGTGGGCTCCGACCGCACCGCTTTGGGCGTTCCTTATCTACACCGCGTAGCTGCCTGTCCACTCGTTTCTTCTTATTTCTTCTAGCCTGAGCTCGCCGCTTCCCATCTCTCTCGTCTTTTCTCCTCAGATTCCACCGGGGTGATGTGCTCCTGCTCATGTCCAAGCGCACCGCAGGGCTGCTGCACCACCACCGCTGCAAGCTTTAGATTGGGAAACTGCTCCCCCTATTTCCCCTTTGTTGTGACCCAACGGCCGACCAGCAGGACGGCGAGATGCGACCACGCGCGACGGCAACACATGATGCTGCAACGTGGGGTGGTGGTGCTGGACCGGTGGGCCGCTGTGCTGGAACCACCACGGCGGCGAGCTGTGACCCCATACCCCGTCGTCTTCCTCAGTCGGTAGCGTGCTGCAACCGGCAACTGAGGAAGCTGGAACCCGCGGCGAGCGGGCTACAACGGGTGGCAAAAAAAGCTACAAGGGGGGAGCGGCGTGCGAACTAGCAACCATTTCTGCTGGAACCAGCGAGCCGAGGTGCTACAACCGGCACCAAAATATGCTACGACTGGCGATCCAAAGTGCTACAACCTGTAGAGTTTTTTGCTACGACGGACGATGACCGCGGTGACCACACGCCGAAAAAAGCTGGAACCAGCGAGCAAAAAAAGCTTCAACCGGCGGCGCGTTTTGCTACAACAGATGCGGTGACAAATGCTACAACAAGCGGTGACATGCAGCAGAGCTGCATCTAGCGGGCTTTTTTGCTACAACGGCATATGTTTTTTGCTGGACCAACAGATTTTGTTACATCCGGCATCGTTTTTTGCTACAGCCGGCATCGTTTTTTGCTGGAACTAGTCAAGTGTCTATCTTCCACCTAGGAAAAAAATGCTTCAACCGTTTGTGGAAAAGCTTCATCCAGCTAGAGGAAAAGTTTCAAGAGTGGCATGAGGAAAAATCTTCCACCGCGGGAAAAAGCTTCAATGGTGGAAAAATGTTCAAACAGCAATGAAAAAGCTTCAACCGCGAGGAGAAAAAGCTTCAAGCGGTAATGACAAAAAAGCTTCAACCGGGGGAGCCAGGCGAACGACCGGTGGTGACGAGGACGGCGACCGGCGACGAGGACGGCGACCGGGCGGCAACAAGGTCAGAGATCAGCAAGCGGGGGCAAGGACGGCGACCTGGCTGCAACAAGGATGGCGACCGGCGACCGGAGGCGAGGGCCGCGAGCCGGCGACGAGGACGGAGACCGGCGGCCTCGAAGCGTCCATGGCACCGCGGGGGATGAAGGGTGACATTGTCGTTCGTGCGCGGGGAAGCGGGCGATAGAAGGGCGTGATCTAACGGCCTTGGGCAAAGCGATCCGAAGGTGGGCAGCCGACCGGCCAAATCGTTCGGCCGATGCACCGACGCAGATCACTGCCCAATATACAAGCCAGAGTGTCCGAGTGAAATTTAGTCGGAGCGTCCGAACAGTAAGTGAGTATTTATATCTTGGATCCGAGTCGTTTTTTAGGAATTCTTGCCAACAAAAAACAACTTGGAGACGGCGCCCCTAGCGATTCGTGCTCCCATGACCCGCGGCAATCAACCCCGCCATCGTCATCGTAGTTGTGCACCACCGAATTAGGGTGCATACTGCATACATAACCCTTAGCGCATCCATGTCCAATTCAGTGCTAAGTTAATGCCGCAAATACATAACCATAAGCAGCTTGATATTTGTTACATTTTTGGCATTTACGTTGTGTGGCTTTCAAATAAGCATAGCAATTTACTGAAAAGTCCTTGATCACTTATAAAACTAATGTAAACACTTCATCAGATATGTTCAAATGCGAATGTTGTATCATGTTCGACATTGAGGCGCTTGCGAATTTGCATATTTCAACCATGTCCGCCTGATACGACTGATACGAGTAGGGCGTCGCGTGTTTTAGCTAGAGCTGGTGAGCTTCTCTACTTTTTTCTGTTTTCCATGGCGTTGGCTCCCGAGCTCATCCCTCAAACTTTGTATGATGATTCTCTGGAATAACAAAGTGCCAAGTGTTTTGGAAAAGGAAATCCCGGTTACTTTTAAACTGTAACCAGAAAATTCATCCTTGAACAGGTCTGTGCCCTAAACCAACTCTATAGCCAAACATTTGAATCAACTGGAGAGACGGAATGGCTCCCTGAAGCGCGCACCCCCGAGATGAACACTCAATCTAGATCATCATTTGACATGGTACTACCATGAAAAACCCACACAACACTACACCCCGTAACTAAAATAGGTGTATCAGAAATTCAACCTCTTAAGAATTCGACAAGCTCAGAGGACGGTGCTATACTAGATAATGACTTCCAGGTGTATCAGTGCATCTCCCATGGTGAGTTGGTGATAATGACTACAGTTTCAATCCCAGCAATTACCTGCTGAATGGGCTGCCTGTATGGATTTTTCCTCTAATTTATGTAATTCGATCTGTAGCCTCTGGATTGGAAGCTTTTCAGAAGAAACAGTCAACTGTCCGCACCCTCTTAGAAAGATTGAATAACCGACTCGGGAGAGACGACAATCCATAGATGAAGCCCTTCGATAAACACTTGCATATGCACTATGATTACATGATGAACTAAAACGACCTGCTATCGTCAACATTACAAGTTGCCTTGTGAATCCCTCATCTGCCGATGAACAACCAATCATCCAGCCATGTTCTCCCTGCCTCAGAAATCACTTTTGTGCCCAGATTATCAGAATGATGGAGAGGGTAATAGTTGCCGCGGTAGTGAAGATGGCCGCCTGCACATACCAAAAAAATTGAAACATTCAGAAGAAAACTTGCTGTAACCAGAACTATTTCAGAAAAAGCTATCAGGACAGAAGAAGAAAAACTGCAAATGATGTAAAGAGTTGCCAGCACGACCACTGTCTAGTAACTGAAACATTACGAAGGACACTCGCTGCGAAGAACAAGTTTGTCAAGGTCAAAAACTGTTACAAGGACTGCACACTGGTTTGAAACCTAGCTTTGATGTTTCCACAAGCAAACAGTGGTGCGTAAAAATAGAAAATACTCCCTCCGTTCCCAAATATTTATCTTTCTAGAGATTTCAACAAATGACTACATACGAAGCAAAATGAGTGAATCTATACTTTAAAATATGTCTACATACATCCGTATGTTGTAACCATTTGAAATGTCTAGAAAGACAAATATTTAGGAACGGAGGGAGTAGAAAATATACAAATGGGGCTCATTTCCACATATGTGCATTTTCATAGAAAAGGATGGAGCAAACGGGATTAAAACATACCTTCACCACAAAAATAATCAATCTGTGAATCAATATGGTGGCAGAACTATCAACACATCTGCTATCAGGATGCATGATGGTTTACATGCATTAAGAAATGACTTTGTACAGGAAAAATCTTTTGCTTTATGTACCTAGATATGGTTTATCTATTACACTACTTTGCATCTATGAGTTGTTTTCTTTCAAGCTACATTAATTACAGCAACATGTTCAGGATTTACTGTGGAAGGACAACCTACCGCAATGGCAGAGGCAGCAAGACCCGGGCGCTCTCGGGGATCCCTATTGTAGTACTTGCAGCAGTAAAGAGTCGTTGCATAGTACCAAAGCAATGGACACAAGAAACCTAAAAGAAATCTGCAACCGAAACATGTTTGATATTGCCAGATGCAGAATTTGGAAACTGAACTGAAGTTTGTGTAGATGGTAAAGGATTCTTACGAAGACCATCCTATTCCGCAACCAAAGCAAGGAAGGCGCCTCTCAAACTTTGCCAGCTGTGGGTTCTCTTCATCTCTGAGTAGGGTGTACTTGCCAAGACACCCTTGACAATGGCAAAGATCATCTGAGCTTGCTGTGCAATGCCAAGTGTGATTCAGATTAAGAAGTAATCGTATAAACAAAACTCAAATAATGCACATCATGATCAAGCTAAAGCCCTAATAAACAGAGGAAGAACTGTAAACTCAGAATCATAATTAGGTTGAAACTTGATGATGCTTAGAGCATTACTAGTAGAGCCCTGAAACCCTCAAACCCCTAAAAATAACTGCTTTTTTACAGTTTTAGTCGAAAAAAAGCCGTAGACTAGAACCCCTTAACCCTCAAACCCTCAATTTTTTTTAAAGGTCCAACCCTCAAACCCTCTCCCAATCCTCAAAAGTAAGGGTTGGGGAGCAAAACCTACCCCAACCCTCATTTGGCGGTTATCCTCGCGCGGGAGGGAAAAATCCTCCCAACTCCCGCGCCCACGCCCGCGATCGCCGCTGCTAGTCGCCCCCGTCGCCAGCGGCCATCCCGTCGACCTCCCGCGCGCAACAACAACGTCATTCATGGGGAATATTCCGTTATAAGGGTTGGGTTTGAGGGTTCTAATCTTTGCCCCTGTTTTTCAACCCGTAAAAGTGCATAAAAAGATCATTTTTGGACCCTTAAAATGCTAGTGAGGGTTTGAGGGTTTGAGGGTTCTACTAGTAATGCTCTTACAACTATAAAGCTACCACACATGCCAACATCATGTAATAGGTGTTACTGGAAAAAACAGTTTATTTTTACAATGACAGACTGAGGATTATGTGCTACTGCATAACGTAAGCGATCTAGCGGCAAGGGAAAACTTAAGTTCAACTCAAAAGACAGATACAAGGTTGGAAAAGCAGTTACCTTCTCCCATTTAATCTAGAGCTGTTTAGGGAAGATGCAAGCTTAACACCAAGCTGTTGCAGATTGCTACTTGCTGGAATCAGCTCAACAAGTTTGATCCGAGGAATAAAACAGAAGAGTACGCAGCTTGGCACATAAATCCTGCAAGTGAGTCAGATTGGTCAGCTTGCCGCATCAGAGAGGAAATTATGTATACAATGTAATTTCTGTATAAACGCGCATATCAGTCTAGTTGGTTGGGACAAATGCTGTGAGGCTGTGAGCAATGGCTCAAGTATTCTTGCATGGCAAAGAGAAAAGCAGTGACCAGCAGGTGCCATGTCCAAAATTCCAAACGTTAGCATATAGAAGTCGGCAGTACACTGGTTCTACTCAGGAGAGCGTAAATTTCGAGCTATTCTTGTTCTCTGCACTCTAATACTCCAACTCTCGTTAGTAGAACAAATCTAGAGGAATTCATACAAAATAAGTTGCGGCCGCCCTACCGGCCGCCTCAGATCGGTCTCGCGCGCTGAAGAGGAAGAAGTAGCTAAGCTAGCCAGACCAGGTATGGCACGGGCAACTACCAGTCTACCACGCAGCAGACAGACAAATCGGCAACTACCTCGACGGGGGTTCGGGTTCCGGTCGCCGGCCGCCACGCAGCAAAAGGAAGAGGCGTCCCGCAAGACGAACTCCTACACCAATCCATCTAGATAATCAAATCAGGATAGGATAGGCTTCCTTACCCGCAAAGAAAAGAAGCCGATCCAGCACCAGCAGGTCCGCGCCGCCGCCGGCGGGGCAAACCGCGATGTGGGGGAAGAGAAGGGCGGATGAGGCCGGGAGGAGAACACCAGAAGGGGCGAGAGGGGGCAGGGGAGGGGAGAAGAAGAGTGGACACGAGGAGAAGGCCCGTAGTATTTGTGTGGAAACCGGTATGGCGCCGGTGCGGGTCTCGTGCACCTACCGCCACGCTATGTGAGCGAGACGATGGAGACACGAGGGCGGCCCCTTTTAACACACGGGCAATGACCTGTTTGTGGTCGACAATAGATAGATACTAGGTAGAAGAGAGAACAAGTCTTTGTGTCCAAATATCACACCCGGCGGGCGCGGCACGGTTTGCAGGACGCTCCTTCGGCGTGCTGCACGTGCTGCCAAGAGGGAGATAACGTGGATCATATCTTGGCACAATGTGTCTTTGCAAGGCAAATGTGGCGTGGATGTTTCGAGTACTTGCAAGTCAACTTACACATCCCGAGCCATAAAGACTCTTTTATGGAACGATGGGGAAGGGCACGGGTCACTTTACAGGGGTTGGATAAGCGAGGTCTCGACTCCTTCATCATTGCGACAACTTAGCAGCTTTGGAATCAAAGGAACGCGAGGGTGTTCAATCGGGTCGATCAGATTAGAACGCCGGCTAATCTAGTGCATCGAATATTTGAGGATATCAAGTTATGGAAACTTGCCGGAGTAGGAGTTGTGGCTTTAGCTAGATTTGTGAGAGAGTAGGCTTTTTTTTCCTCCGTTGGAGTTGGTGTAATCATGACGATGTTCGCATCCGTCACGACTCTTGTAAAAATTGTTTCTCTCTTTTATAAAAATACGGTACGCCTATGACATGCTCTCGGAAAAAATAGCACACCATATTTTCCTAACAAAAATACCACACCATATAGAAAAACACAACCTATACTTATAAAACCATGGTTCCATCTGGAAAGGCGACCAACGTCACTCTCTCGTGGATTGGGAGACAGTCTACCACCGTCCCCAATCCCTTGCGGTTTAGGCATCACCGACCTCGACGCGGCTCGGTGGTGCCCTCCGGCTTTTATGGGCTTTTGCTGCAAATGGTCGGATCATGAAAGGCCGTGGACGAGGTCCAAGCTCCCTTGCTCTATCCTGATAATCTATTTCTTCATGCTTTCGATGATGACGGTAACCCTCGGAGACGGAAACAGGGCCTTATTTTGGCATGACAGTTGATTAGAGAAGGAGGCCTTGCGGCAAAGTTACCTTGAGTTCTTCGGTATCGTGTCGCTCGGAGGTTAGCAAGTACTACTTTGTAAGTTTTTTGACACCTATATTAAGTCACTGAGGGAATAACAAATAGCTTTTGTATAGAAATTGAATTAAGTCGGTTGCAAGAATCAACATGTCGATACGGATCATCCGGTCCATTCACTTGTGTTAACATTGAAAGAGATCCTCCTTGATCGCCAAAGGTGTGCTTTGATTATTTACATCTAGACCCCATCAAGGGAGTATTCTCTCTGCTCAGTCTATAAGCCACAATTCCATGGATACCATGAAAAATTGTCAGGGGGAAAGGATGTACAAAATCCCATCAGAACTGAAGTCAAAAAAAAATCTCAGGTCTCTTCCTTCATAGTGGATCCCCTGGCTATGTGTGGTTGTCTAATAATGAATCATGTCAAAATTGCCTTGGGGGAGGGGGTTGATGAAGGAAATATGCCCTAGAGGCGATAATAAAGTTATTATTTATTTCCTTATTTCATGATAAATGTTTATTATTTATGCTAGAATTTTATTAACCGGAAACTTAGTACATGTGTGAATACATAGACAAGCAGTGTCCCTAGTATGCCTCTACTTGACTAGCTCGTTTATCAAAGATGGTTATGTTTCCTAGCCATAGACATGTGTTGTCATTTGATGAGCAGGATCACATCATTAGAGAATGATGTGATGGACAAGACCCATCCGTTAGCTTAGCACTATGATCGTTTAGTTTGTTGCTATTGTTTTCTTCATGACTTATACATGTTCCTCTGACTATGAGATTATGCAACTCCCGAATACCGGAGGAACACTTAGTGTGCTATCAAACGTCATAACGTAACTGGGTGATTATAAAAATGCTCTACAAGTGTCTCTGATGGTGTTTGTTGAGTTGGCATAGATCGAGATTAGGATTTGTCACTCCGATTGTCGGAGAGGTATCTCAGGGCCCTCTTGGTAATGCACATCACTATAAAGCCTTGCAAGCAATGTGACTAATGAGTTAGTTGCGGGATGATGCATTATAGAATGAGTAAAGAGACTTGCCGGGAACGAGATTGAACTAGGTATGATGATACCGACGATCGAATCTCGGGCAAGTAACATACCGATGACAAAGGGAACAACGTATGTTGTTATGCGGTTTGATCGATAAAGACCCTTCGTAGAATATGTGGGAGCCAATATGAACATCCAGGTTCCACTACCGGTTATTGACCGGAGATGAGTCTCGGTCATGTCTACATAGTTGTCGAATCCGTAGGGTCCGCACGCTTAACGTTCGATGATGATCAGTATTATGAGTTTATGTGTTTTGATGTACCGAAGGTAGTTCGGAGTCCCGGATGAGATCACGAACATGACGAGGAGTCTCGAAATGGTCGAGACATGAAGATTGATATATTGGAAGGTTATATTCGGACACCGGAATAGTTCCGAGGTGTATCGGGTAATTTTCGGAGTATCGGGGGGTTTATTGGGCCTCATGGGCCTAGTAGTGGAAGAGAGGAGGAAGGCCAAGATGTGGCGCCCCTCCCTCCCCCCCTCTAGCCCAAACCATATTGGACTAGGGGGTTGGCCCCTCTTTCCTTCTCTCCTCCCTTTCCTTCTCCCTTCTCCTAGTTGGAATAGGAAAGGGGGGGCGAAACCTACTTGGAGTAGGATTGCCCCCCTTGGCGCGCCTCCTCCCCTTGGCCGGCCTCCTGCTCCCTCCCCCCTTTATATACGTGGGAGGGGGGCACCCCAAAGGCACACCAAAAGTTTCTCTTAGCCGTGTGCGGTGCGCCCCTCCACAGAAACACACCTCGGTCATATCGTTGCAGTGCTTAGGCGAAGCCCTGCGCTGGTAACTTCATCATCACCGTCACCACGCCATCGTGCTGACGAAACCCTCCCTCGGCCTCAGCTGGATCAAGAGTTCAAGGGACGTTATCGAGTTGTACGTGTGCAGATCGCGGAGGTGCCGTGTGTTCGGTACTTGATGGGTTGGATCGCGAAGACATTCGACTACATCAACCGCGTTATAACGCACGCTTTCGGTCTCTGATGCGTGAACACACTCTCCCGCTTCATTGCTATGCTTCTCCTAGATAGATCTTGCGTGATCGTAGGAATTTTTTTGAAATACTACGTTCCCCCAACAGTGGCATCCGAGCCAGGTCTATGCATAGATGTTATATGCACGAGAAGAACACAAAGAGTTGTGGGCGATAATAGTCATACTGCTTACCAGCATGTCATACTTTGATTCGGCGGTATTGTTGGATGAAGCGGCCCAGACCGACATTACATGACCGCATTCATGAGATCGGTTATCCGCTGCCGTTTCCGCAATTGGCTAGTGGGTGTCTGTTTCTCCAACTTTAGTTGAATCGAGTGTGACTATGCCCGGTCCTTGTTGAAGGTTAAAACAGCACACTTGATGAAAAATCGGTGTGGTTTTGATGCGTATGTAAGAACGGTTCTTGCTAAGCCTGTAGCAGCCACGTAAAACTTGCAACAACAAAGTAGAGAACGTCTAACTTGTTTTTGCAGGGCTTGCTTTGATGTGATATGGTCAAGACGTGATGAGATATAAGTTGTTGTATGATATGATCATGTTTTGTTGAAGTTATCGGCAACCCATGTAAGCCTTATGGTTGTCTCTTTATTGCATAAGATGCAAGCGCCAAATAATTGCTTTACTTTATCGCTATGCGATAGCAATAGTTGCAAGAGCAATAGTTGGCGTGACGACCATGTGACGACACGTTGATAGAGATCAAGATGATGGAGATCATGGTGTCATGCCGGTGACGATAGATATCATGACGGTACTTTGGAGATGGAGATCAAAGGCACAAGATGATCATGGCCATATCATGTCACATATTTTGATTGCATGTGATGTTTATATTTTATGCATCTTATTTTTCTTAGTACGGCGGTAGCATTATAAGATGATCGCTCACTAAAATTTCAAGGTATAAGTGTTCTCCCTGAGTATGCACCGTTGCGACAGTTCGTCATGCCGAGACACCACGTGATGATTGGGTGTGATAAGCTCTACGTTCAAATACAACGGGTACAAGACAATTTTGCACACACGGAATACTCGGGTTAAACTTGACGAGCCTAGCATATGCAGATATGGCCTCGGAACAATGGAGACCGAAAGGTTGAGCGTGAATCATATAGTATATATGATCAACATAGTGATGTTCACCATTGAAAACTACTCCATCTCACGTGATGATCGGACATGGTTTAGTTGATTTGGATCATGTGATCATTTAGATGACTAGAGGGATGTCTATCTAAGTGGGAGTTATTAAGTAATATGACTAATTGAACTTTAATTTATCATGAACTTAGTCCTGATAGTATTTGCATATCTATGTTATAGATCAATAGCTCGCGATGTAGGTCCCCGTTTATTTTTTGATATGTTCCTAGAGAAAAATAAGTTGAAAGATGTTAGTAGCAATGATACGGACTAGCTCCATGATCTGAGGATTATCCTCATTGCTGCACAGAAGTATTATGTCCTTGATGCACCGCTAGGTGACAGAACTATTGCAGGAGCAGATGCAGACGTGATGAACGTTTGACAAGCTCGGTATGATGACTACTTGATAGTTTAGTGCACCATGCTTTACGGCTTAGAACCGGGACTTCAAAAATGTTTTGAACGACATGGAGCATATGAGATGTTCCAAGAGTCGAAATTGGTATTTCAGACTCATGCCCGTGTTAAGAGGTATGAGACCTCTGACAAAGTACTTTGCCTACAAGATGGAGGAGAATAGCTCAGCTAGTGAGCATGTGCTCAGAATGTCTGGGTACTACAATTGCTTGAGTCAAGTGGGAGTTAATCTTCCTGATAAGATAGTAATTGACAAAGTTCTCTAGTCACCATCACCAAGTTACTAGAACTTCGTGATGAACTATAATATGCAAGGGATGACGAAAGTTCTTTCCGAGCTCTTCGCGATGCTGAAATCGGCAAAGGTAGAAATCGAGAAAGAGCATCAAGTGTTGATGGTTAACAAGACCACTAGTTTCAAGAAAAGGGCAAAGGGATAGAAAGGGAACTTCAAGAAGAATGACAAGCAAGTTGTTACTCCCGTGAAGAAACTCAAAGCTAGACTTAAGCCTGAAACTGAGTGCTTCTACTGCAAGGGATTAATCACTGGAATCGGAACTACCCCAAATAATTGGCGGATAAGAAGGATGGCAAAGTGAACAAAAGTATATTTGATATACATGTTATTGATGTGTACTTTACTAGTGTTCATAGTAACCCTAGGGTATTTGATACCAGTTCAGTTGCTAAGATTAGTAACTCGAAACAGGAGTTGCAAAATGAACAGAGACTAGTTAAGGGCGAAGTGACGATGTGTGTTGGAAGTGATTCCAAGGTTGATACGATCACCATCGCACACTCCCTATACCTTCGGGGTTAGTGTTGAACCTAAAAAAAGGTAATTTGGTGTTTGCTTTGAGCATGAATATGATTATATCATGTTTATTGCAATATGGTTATTCATTTAAATTAGAGAATAATTGTTATTCTGTTTACATGAATAAAACCTTCAATAGTCATAAACCCAATGTGAATGGCTTATTGAATCTCGATCATGTGATACACATATTCATAATATTGATACCAAAAAGATGCAAAGTTAATAGTGATAGTGCAACATATTTGTGGCACTGCCGTTTAGGTCATATTGGTGTAAAGCGCATGAAGAAACTCCACGCAGATGGACTTTTGGAATCACTTGATTATGAATCATTTGATGCTTGCGAACCATGCCTCATGGGCAAGATGACTAAAACTCCGTTGTTCGGAACAATGGAGCGAGTTACAGACTTATTGGAAATATTACATACCGATGTTGTAAGTGCATCTAGTGCCCCTTAGTGATTTTGGTGTATTGAAGACTTATAGGTTAAGGGACTAATGAGTTTATGAGTGTACACAGGTCTATAAGTCTATGAGGAGTTTGATATTCTGAGAGAAAGTCGACCCCTAACAATGAAGTTCTTCGACTGAAGACTTTTGTATTCTGAAGACTTTCTGAAGACTTTGAAAGTGAAGAAATTGGTGTGACCTTGAAGACTTGGTATTCATTTGAGGAAACACCGTACTGTTAAAGGGGGTCGAGGAAATACAAAGGAAAAATTTCAATGTGATGCTCAACTCAAAATCCTACACCTACCAATCCCTTTGAGTGAAGCCATTGGAAATCTCATACAATTCAGTCAATTTCTTGATGTGAGACGAAGTTCTTACAGTCCTTGAGAATTTGTTCGGCCGAGGAATTAGGAATTCGCCATGCGGATTGCCTAAGCGATGAGGAACATGATAATACGAGGAATTTGTACCTCAAATTTCCGACCGTTGTTGTACTTTCTGGCTTTGTCCCAAAATATCTTATCCACCTAACGGTCATATCATTGAAGGGCATTTATGTCTTATCATGTCGGGCTGATCCCTAGGCTATAAATAGCCGCCCCCTACAACCACCAATTGGTTGGCTGCTCCAAGAGAAACTGACACTTGTCAACTGAGAGCATCCCATCCTCCAAGGACTTTGAGTGAAAATCATCAAGTGAGGAAAACCCAAACCCAAACACCTACAAACCCAAAGTGATTGAGCATCACTGAAGAGATTGATCCTACGTGGATCCGGCGCTTGTTACCTTTGAAGACTGTGCTTCTTCCAGACGGTTAGGCGTCATGGTCTAGAGCATCCAAGAGGAATTGTGGATCGCCGAGTGACCGAGTTTGTGAAGGTTTGGAAGTCGCCTGAAGACTTACCACGAGTGATTGGATGAGGTGCAATGTGACCTTAGTTCAAGGAGAATACGATGAGGACTTTGTGTCCAGTGTGCTCGGAGACGGGGTGTCCGGGACTGTGTGTCCTCGAGTTTAAATACTCAACCGCTCCAACCAGACGTACAACTGAGACAGCAGTTGGAACTGCTCTACCAAATCATTGTCTTCACCAAGCTTACTGGTTCCATTTCCTCAACTCTTTCATTCCCTCATTACTGTGTTAAGTGCTTCATCATATCTGTGTTTGAAGTCTTTGACTGAAGACTTTCTCAATTTCCTCAGTTCAATTTCATCAGTCTGTTTGTCTTCATCTTGTGTTATCCTGTGATTACGCTTTCTGTACTCTGTGCTTGTCTCCATTTCATCATGATGACCATGCCTGTATTCTGTTATGCTTACTTACGAGTACTTATTCCGCTGCAAGTAGTTCTTCGCTAAGGAATTTCCTCACCGGCAAATTCCTCGATGAATAATTCATAAAATTGCCTATTCACCCCCTCTAGTCGATATAACGCACTTTCAATTAGTATCGAGCAAGGTACTCCCTTGTTACGTGTGATTTAGTTTAACACTTTGGAGTTTTAGTTATGTCGACCGCAGGTATGAAGAAAGTGACATGCCCCATCTTTGACGGTCACGAGTATCCCAAGTGGAAGGCCATGATGAAGAAGCGTCTCATGGCGATGAGCAATGACTGTGGACCGTCAATGAGATTGATCTTCTTGATTTGTGCAAGGCGGCGGGAGCTGATGACATTCATAAGTACACTCTTCTCAACCTCACGGCGAAGGGCGCCATTTGCTCTGTCGTCTCAAAATCAGTTCCAGGGAACATCATGCATCTCGATCATGCGAAGCTTATCTGGGACCGTCTCCCTGAGGTCTATGAAGTTCATCGAACCCGTCATGATCCTTGGTTTGAGGACTTCAAGGAATCTCTCAAAGCGATGACATTCGAACCAGAATCATCATCCTCTTCATCATGCCTCATGGCAAAAAGTGCTGAGGATGATCAAGCCAAAGCCACTGAGTGGGTCCTCGATAGTGGATGTACAAATCACATGGCTGGTGACAAGAATCTATTGATGGATGCTCCCTTATCACCATCTCATCTGAAGCATATCATCTTCGCTGACAAAGGCAAAAGTCAGGTATTGGGTCTAGGTAAGGTTGCGATCACAAAGGATCAACACATGGACAAAGTCATGCTTGTTGAGTCCTTAGGATACAACCTTATGTCATCTCAATGCTTTGTGATCTTGATATGGTTGTTGTCTTTTCGCAAGTATCGTTGTGTTGTGGTTATGGAAGTCGACAATTCCAAAGTCTCCGAAGGCTTTAGGAGAGGAGACTTGTATATTGTTGATTTCTCTCTGAGGACCGCAACCAGCCGTGTGCCTACTTGCAAAAGCTTGAGAAGGTTGGCTATGGCATCGGCGACTTGGTCATGCGGGCATGAGGAATTTACTGCGCTTGCGAAGAAGAAGCATGTCATTGGCATTGATAATGTTGAATTCCTCAAGGATCACTTATGCGGGCTGTGAAATTTGGAAAAATGACCAAGGCCAAGCATCCAGCGATGACTATCATGACCACTACTCGACCATTGAATTGCTTCACATGGACCTCTTTGGTCCTAATCATTACTCGAGTCACTAATGATGCATATCTATATGGCTTTTTATTGTTGATGATTACTCTCGTTACACATGGGTACACATTGTTACTTACAAACATGAAGTGCGGAAGTCTTCAAGCGATTTTCCTCGAGGGATTCAACCAACTTTGGTGTGAAAATCAAGCACATCATGAGTGACAATGGAACTGAGTTCAAGAATTCCGGTATTGATGACTATCTTTATAAACTTGGTATTACTCATGAGTTATCAGCTCCTTATACTCCTCAGCAAAATGGCGTCGTGGAGCGCAAGAACGATACTCTTGTTGAGATGGCTCGCACTATGCTTGATGAGTACAAGACGCCTCGTCACTTACGGTTGAGGCAATTTACCTTGCATGCCACATCATCAACAGGTATATATTCACAAATTCTTCAAGAAGACTGCCTATGAACTCCTCAGCGACAAGAAACCGAATGTGAGTTATTTCAAAGTCTTGATTGCTAAATGTTGGATTAGAGATCCTCATCACAATGCTAAATTTGCACCGAAAGCACATGAAGGTTTTATGCTTGGTTACGGAAAGGACTCAAGCACACCTCTGAGTCTTCAACAATGTTCTTCACAAGATTGTTGAAAATGTAGATGTGCTTGGTTTGATGAAACTAATGGCTCGCAAAGAGAGCACCTACCTTCTGTGATAGATGAACCAAAGACACACGAGGATTCTATCAAGTTCAAGGCTCTTGAGGATGTCATTCCCTCTTGAAGAATCTGCTGAAGAATTCATTCGAGCGTGAAGAACGTCGAAATGATGCATCTGAAGAAAATCTTTGAAGAAAATGGTCTTTGAAGAAAATGCTGATCAAATTACTCAACGACAACCAGCTCATCCTCGCATTGCAAAAGAAGTGCAAGTTGAAAAGATCTTCGATGACATTGAAGCACCAGGTCCTCTCACATGCTCAAAAGCTTCACATTTATCTAACTTCTGTGGGCACTATGCTTTTGTCTCTATCACAGAGCCCACTAAGGTAGATGAAGCATTTCTGGAGCCTGAGTGGATTCAGGCCATGCAAGAAGAATTACATTAGTTCGAGCTCAACAACGTGCAGGAACAGGTCAAACGTCCGGATCCTTGCAAGCATAATATCATTGGCACAAAGTGGATCTACCGCAACAAGCAAGATGAAAATGGCCTTGTGGTGAGGAATAAGGCACGACTTGTAGCTCAAGGCTACACACAGGTTGAAGGAATTGATTTTGATGAAACTTTTGCACCTGTTGCTAGAACTGAGGCTATTCGCATATTACTTGCTTATGCTAACCATCATGATATCACTTTATATCAAATGGATGTGAAAAGTGCATTCCTCAATAGTAAGCTTGAGGAAGAAGTATATGTTGCTCAACCCCCAGGTTTTGAAGATCCAAAGAATCCTCACAGAGTCTTCAGACTCAACAAGGCCCTCTATGGCCTCAAGCAGGCCCCTCGGGCGTGGTATGACACTTTGAAGGAATTCCTCATGAAGAATGGCTTCACACCCCGGTTCGCTCGACCCTACTCTCTTTACTAAATCTTATGATGGTGAACTATTTGTGTGCCAAATATACATTGATGATATTATCTTTGGCTGTACTGACCAACGTCATAGTGATGAATTTGCCTATATGATGAGTGAAGAATATCAACTGTCTATGATGGGAGAGTTGAAATTCTTCTTAGGTCTTCAAATTCGTCAACAGCGCAATGGCATATTCATATCTCAGGAGAAATACCTCAAGGATGTCTTGAGGAAATTCGGCATGCAAGACTGCAAAGGCGTCAGAATTCCTATGCCCACAAATGGCCATCTATGCACTGATGAAAATGGTATTGACTTCGATCACAAGTTATACCGCTCCATGATTGGTTCTTTATTGTACTTATGTGCATCTAGGCCAGATATAATGCTTAGTGTTTACATGTGCCCGATTTCAAGCTACACCGAAGGAATCACACTATAAGGTCATGAAGCATATTCTTCGATATGTAGCTCACACACCAACACTAGGATTATGGTACCCCAAGGGCTCTGCTTTTGATCTCATTGGATATTACGACTCCGACTATGCTTTGGTGATCGTGTGGACCGCAAGTCAACATCTGGTACTTGTCATTTCCTCGGACGATCTTTGGTCTGTTGGTCCTCGAAGAAAGCAGTAAGCGTATCCTTCATCGCGGAAGCTGAGTACATTTGTTGCTGGTTCTTGCTGTGCTCAATTGTTGTGGATGAACCAAACTCTCAAGGATTATGGCATCAACGTGAAGAATGTGCCTCTCTACTGTGACAATGAGAGTGCCATCAAGATTGCTCACAACCCAGTTTAGCACTCGAAGACAAAGCACATTCAGATTCGTCATCATTTTCTTCGAGATCATGTGTTGAAGGGCGACATCTCCATTGAGCATGTGAAGACTGAAGAACAGCTAGCCGATATCTTCACAAAGCCCTTGGATCAGAAGAGATTTAGCAAGTTGCGGTGTGAGCTAAATATCTTAGAATATTCGAATGTTCTTTGAATAGGACACTCATCCTAACACTTATGCAAAATTGATGACTTAAATGTGCAACACATGAAGAAACGTTTTTCTTCAATCAATGAAGAACAACACTCTAAGTGTGAAGAAATTAATGAAGAATTTGATTCTCAGAACCCTCGACAATTATGCAGCGGTGTCTGAAATCATCATTCTTATCTGATTGGGTCACGCCACCACCAAAGTTGAAAATCTTCAATTTGAGTTTTTCCTCGATTTTGAAATTCTTGAGTTTTTCAAATTCTTCAACTTTGCAAAATCTTCCTTTGGTTCCGTCGTTTTCTTCATTGACTATATATATATATATATATATATATATATATATATATATATATATATATATATATATATATATATATATATATATGGTTTTATGTCCTCTACAACATTCACTTATGGCTATTCCTTCAAGTTGTTCTTCTGCTAAGTGAATGTGATCGGACCCTTCCCCCTTGAGGGAGTCATGGGTTAGGGGGTGTTCGGATAGCCGAACTATCACCATTGGCCGGACTCCTGGATTATGAAGATACAAGATTGAAGACTCCGTCCCGTGTCCGGATGGGACTTTCCTTGGCGTGGAAGGCAAGCTTGGCGATACGTATTTGTAGATCTCCTACCATTTTAACCGACTCTGTGTAACCCTAACCCTATTCGGTGTCTATATAAGCGAGAAGGGTTTTAGTCCGTAGGGGCGAACAACAATCATACCATAGGCTAGCTTCTAGGGTTTAGCCTCTCGATCTCGTGGTAGATCTACTCTTGTACTACCCATATCATCAATATTAATCAAGCGGGAGTAGGGTATTACCTCCATCGAGAGGGCACGAACACAGGTAAAACATCGTGTCCCTTGTCTCTGTTACAATCCGCCTAGGCATACAGTTCGGGACCCCCTACCCGAGATCCGCTGGTTTTGACACCGACATTGGTGCTTTCATTGAGAGTTCCTCTGTGGCGTCACCTATAGGCCCGATGGCTCCTTCGATCATCAACAACAACGCAGTCCAGGGTGAGACTTTTCTCCCCGGACAGATCTTCGTATTCGGCGCCTTTGCACTGCGGGCCAATTCACTTGGCCATCTGGAGCAGATCGAAAGCTACGCCCACAGCCATCAGTCAGATTTGAAGCTTAAACTATCGTCCGATGTCGCGGAGACTTGATCTTCGACGGATTCGAGCCCTGACCAAGTCGCGCGCCTTGTCTTGATGGGTACGATCTAGCTCTGCCGCGAGCGATTGCCACGGAGGCCGCACTGATGCCGCTCCGACCCTTAATCCGGAGCCGGTTTCGTTGATCGAGGACGGTTGGTTGGACACCGCCTCGGGGGCTACGATCTCAACGGCGATTGAGCCAAACTCCATCCCTGTCCTTTATGAAGACCTTGACTCCAGGGTGCCGGACTCCTCTCCGGACTCCGAACCCTCCAGCATACCTTAATCGAATCCGATTGGGCGCCGGTCATGGAGTTCACCGCCGCGGACATCTTTCAAAGACTTTTCGCCCTTTGGCGACATCTTGAATTCACTAAAGTCTCTCTCTTTATCGGAGAGCCTGGCGGACTACGGTCGGGAAGGTTGGGATGCAGACAGCGAAGAAATTCAACGCCCACCCACCACCCACTTTGTAGCCACTGTTGATGATTTAACCGACATGCTTGACTTCGACTCAAGACATCGACGGTATGGACGGCGATGCGGAGGCGACCAAGAACCAGCGCCCTACGGGGCCTTTGGAAGGCCACCTCGTCATACGACATATACATGGTGGACATCTCAAAAGATGGGAACGGCGATGGAAAAGCGGAGGATGACCCCTCCAAGAAGCAGCCCAAGCGTCGGCGTCACCGGCGCCGCTCTAAATCCCGCCACAGCAAAAACGGTGATTCCGGCACGGGAGATAATAACACCCTGGACAGTGCCGAAGACAACCCCCTCCAACGAGATTCAGCCACGGAGGAGGGAGAAGCAAGTCCGCCTGACGGTCTGTGAGAAAAAGAGGTAGAGGGCGATAATTATCGCCCCCCTCAGAAGGCGAGGCAAGCCTCGACGGCATTTACCAATTTGTCGTGCACGAGGATAAGGCGTTTCAAACACGGGCTTATGGCCACGGCAAGCAGCCTCAACAAAAAGCAGCAAGAGCTTAGAGCTGACCAAGACTTGCTATGACAGATGGATCTGAAGTCCTTGCGGCCGAAGAGCATGAACTCGAACGCCTCCAAGAGATACCCCAAGCAGCTGCTACCCCAATTAGAGGAAGCAGCACCCAAACCTACATCACCAGCGCATGAAGTGGTCGACCGGCCACCCCGTGGTCGCGACAGAGAGGCCTCTAGACCCTCCATTCAAGCCGCACTCCGACGTCGCTCGAAAAGTACCAAGGCACGGGGAAACGCGCCAGACCTGCGAGACATATTGGAAGACAAGGCAAGGCAAACAAGATCGATCTATGGATCGGCGTGGGCGCCACGACCGCGTGATGATAATCGTCACGCCGGATACAGCAACTCGGTAGGGCGAACACGATGAGACAAAGCTTCGTATGAGCTACATCGTGATATAGCCCAATACAGCGCGCCAAGACACCCACTATGCTTCACGGATGAAGTAATGGATCATCAAATCCACGAGGGCTTCAAACCCGTAAACATCGAATCATCGATGGTACCACAGATCCTGCGATGCGGATCGAGGACTATCTCCTCCATATCCACATGGCCCGCGGTGATGATCTACATGCCATCAAATACCTCCCACTCAAGCTTAAAGGACCAGCTCGGCATTGGCTCAACAGCTTGCCAGCAGAATCAATTGGTTGTTTGGAGGACCTGGAAGCCGCATTCCTTGATAACTTCCAGGGCTCATATGTGCGACCACCAGACGCCGATGACCTCAGCCACATAATTCAGTAGCCAGAAGAATCGGCTAGACAATTCTGGACATGGTTCCTAACCAAGAAAAATCAAATCGTTGACTGTCCGGATGAAGAGGCCCTTGCAGCCTTCAAACATAACATCCGCGACGAGTGGCTAGCCCGGCACCTAGGACAGGAAAAGCGAAATCCATGGCAGCCCTCACCACACTCATGACCCGCTTTTGCGAGGAGAGGACAGCTGGCTAGCTCGTAGTAACAACTTCGACCAAAAACCACGGTAGTTCGGATACCAAGGACAGCAATGGCGGTCGGCGCCGCAACAAGAACAAAGCGCCGCATTAACGGCGATAATGATGAACATCTGGCGGTCAATGCTTTGGATTCAGAGGCTCTAAACCCGGTCAGCGGAAGAAGCCATTCAAAAGAAATACCGGGGCCCGTCCAACTTGGACCGAATACTCGATCGCTTGTGCGGATACATGGCACCCCGAAAACCAGCCAATCACACCAACAGGGATTGTTGGGTGTTCAAGCAAGCGAGCAAGCTAAGTGCGAACTCAATGACAAGGGGCTGCATAGCGATGACGAGGAAGAGCCCGGCCGCCGAACAATAGAGGACGAAGGGCTTTCCCACACAAGTGCGGACGGTGAACATGATAAACGCAACCCATATACCCAAAGGAGCGAGGCGTGCACTAAGGGGCGTATATGCGATGGAGCCACGCCCGAAGTTCAACCCATGGTCCTCTGCCCGATCACATTTGATCGAAGGACCACCCACTAGCATCCGTGAACGGCGGATTCGCCCTATTGGTTCTTGACCCAATCATCGACGGATTTCACCTCACTAGAGTCCCGATGGGATGGCCGGTCGCCTGAACCTGCTTTATCGAGGATACTGATGCGCAAAATGGGCATAGACCCCTCAAGGATTAAACCCACAAAGGCGACCTTTAAAGGTGTCATACCAGGTGTAGAGGCCAATTGTGCAGGCTCGTTACACTCGAAGTGGTCTTCGGTCCCGGATAACTTCGAAGCGAAGAGTTAATCTTCGACATAGTACCCGTTCATGGCGGCTATCACGCCTTGCTTTCGGACGAACCGCATTCGCAAAATTCAATGCGGTGCCGCACTACGCGTACCTCAAGCTCAAGATGCCAGGCCCTCGAGGAGTAATCACGGTCAATGGAAACACCGAATGCTCTCTCCGAACGGAGGAGTACATGGCGGCCCTCGCGGCGGAGGTGCAAAGCAGCCTCTCACAGCAATTCTCGAGTCCGACCACTAAACATCCGGACATTGTCAAGCGCGCCCGGAGTAACCTACAACAAGACCGCCTGGCACGATCCAAGCACGCGTAGCAATCCGGCCCCAACCCCAGCCCTCGCGAAATTGCGAAGCCAGTACTACGCGTACATAACTACGCTCTGGAGATACCATGGGCATAAGGGGACGGGCCACGACCACGGCACGCCAGGAATGTGGCTAAACCGCACCAGGGGCTCCCGATTGTGTCATTCTTTTTATTTTCCTCTTTTTTCTTACTTTCAGGACTCCGTTTTCCAGAAGTCCTGTCCGGCACTAGAATTGTCGAACTCACGATGCAACAGCCAGGGAAGCAGAAAGCTACGTTGAGTGTTCAGGTGGTCTCTACTACGAGCATTATACCTGTTTTACATACCATCCCGCAGCTTACCCCACGGAGGGGACATGTTAGATAGTCCCATCCCTTGCTTATCGCACTATTTGTATCGTTCTGCTTTCATTGCAGTACCTTTTGAATAAACAATACATAGCTTTTGCCTATTATTGCACTCCTTTCTTTATCTATATATATGTTCATTTCATGACATGTTGCACCCGTACACTTTGGTACGGCCAATACACCGAGGGCTTAAGTACCCCAAAATTATGGTGTGATAAGTCCGAACACTTTCACAAGTGCGGCACCCCGAACTTACAGCATTATATGCATCGGCTCCGAATCATGTCTTGGGTCAATAGTTGGGTTTGCCCGGCTCCTTTGTTTTGGTACCTTACGTTCCGTTATATCGGCTAAGGTAGCACTGGGAGAACCACTGCGATTGTGCCCCGGTTGAGCTGGGTTGAGCACCTCAGTGGAGAAAGCTAAAATTGACCGTCATGATAGGGCAAGAGTCGATCGCTGTTCGAGAGGTTTTTTTGGGTCCCTAAAGACTTATGCCGCTTAGAGCGAGGAACCGGCATTGTCCGGCCAAGGCGTGGATAGCGCCTTGAACTCGGTCTTCCGAATACTAGGGGCTTCGCCGAAATTTAAAACTATAGAATTTTATGGCTAAGTGAGAGTGTTCAAGTACTATAAGTCCGGTTGCCTTGTTCGTTGCGTTGAGCGCCTCCCTCGATGGACCCAATGGGAACAAGAGCGCTTAAGTTTATCCCGAACACCCCAGCACTCGTGGCATGGGGGCTGAAGCCAACGACTTGCCATCTCTCAAATTTGATAAATGGCCGCACAGAAGGTAATATTTTAAATTAACAAGCGTTGCTTAGCGCATATGAACAAGTTTTCAGCGTACAGGATAACAAATGCGAGTCTATTCAAAAATTACATCTTTGGAGCACTCATCCGCTATATGGCGGGCACCCTTCAGGACGCCCTCATAGTACATTTCGGGCTTGCGATGATCCTTGCTCTTCGGTGGCCCGTCGTCACAAGCTTCTCCGCACCCAGCTTGCCCCAAAGTGCACTTTAGCATTAGCAAGGGCCCAGCAGGCACCTTCAATGCGAGCGGAGCGCTTGATGACTTCAATCCATGGACAAAGGCGTCCACGGCCGCTGCACTAACCAAGTAGCTCCAGGCATGGCTTCCAATAGCCACGGCCGAACTATGAGGCCCTTCATGGCCTGTTCGGCGACCTTGTGGAGCTCGACTAGCTGCTTCAGCTGGTCGCTCAGGGCACGGACGCTCGACCTCGGCATCTTGAGACCAGAACACCTTCTCCGTCCAGCTCCCCTCCTTGGCGCGGTAGAACGCGGCAGCATCAGACACACTACGGGGCAGATCTGCGAATGCTCCTGGAGAGCTCCGAATCCGGGTAAGTAATAGGTAATTCACTTTCAAGTGCTTGCTTTGCATAAAGAATGCCTTACCCGCCGCTATCTTCTTTAATGATTCAATTTCTTGGAGGGCTTTTTGGGCTTCGGCCTTAGCGGCTTTGGCACTCTCAAGAGCCGAGGCGAGCTCGGACTCTCGAGTCTTCGAGTCACGCTCCAAACTCTCGTGTTTTTCCACGAGAGCCCGGAGCTCTTGCCGCACCTCCGCCACCCGCTCCTCCTGCTTCCGTCGCTCGGTGCGCTCATGGCCGCTTTGCTTTCGACGCGGACACTGCTTCCTTCAGGCCACCACCTCGTTCGTGGCCCTACAATACCTACGTTATTCTGTCATTTTTGCAACGAATCCTTTCTATAAGGCATTACTTTAATAAGGTATCACTTACCTTCCTTGTCCTCGAGCTGCTTCTTGGCAAGGCCGAGCTCGTTCTCGGACCGCTCGAGGCTACTGCTTCAATGCATTGACCTCCGCAACAATCGGTTGGCAGAGGTCGGCCGGCACCGTGCATTCCCATATTGACATACTTATGTTAGACTCGCGTATATCTTTTAGATCCTTAGTCCGACTTTTCTTTCCGAACACCGAACTAAGCATCAGGGGCTACTGTCTATGCGGTAATATTTTTACATATTCTAAACTTATCTCAAAGCCTGTTAGAAGGCTCGTACAGGCTTCGGTCAGCCCGCTCTTGGCGGACTGAACTTTCTGGATCACCACACTCATAAAGGTGCGGTGCTCCTCCTCGATGGAGGCGCATTAAGCGCCTCGAAGCTATCCAAAGTGCCTCCGGTTGGACGGAGGACACCGGCGTCTTACCCTTCCTACGAAGGACCGCTTGCGGACTTGAGAACGGCCGAAGGTTCGGTATGGAGTCCGGACGAGGGTCGGGCTTAGAGCCCCTGGGGTCTCGCCCCCCACGCGCCTGGAGTCCGGGAGGTTGCCTTGCGGCGCCTCCTGCGCCACCTCCTCTTGACCAGGCCCCCCTTGGGGCCCCACCTCGGCGTCGTCCGCAGCGTGAGGTGAGGAGGCGGCCGAAAGTGAAGTGCTCTCCATTTCCGACGAACTCAGGTACCCGCTCGATGAAGCGGCGAACTCGTCCTTGGGCGGGCTGCATGATCGTTCGGCATTAGAGAACACTATGCAATGAAAAAAAAGCCATGGGTACCCGGACACTTACGATCTCGCCAGGGGCTTGGCCCTTGTTGGCCACTCCTCCTCATCATTGTCGGCGTTGGTGGAGAAGTCCGGAGGAAGGGTCCTTCCCTTCTTGGACCCTCCGGCCTCCCGGTTGGGCGGCCTTCCTTTTCTTCTCTCCCCCGCTAGGGAGAGGCTCTTTTCCTCCTCCTCCTCCTCGGAGGAGGATTCCGCCTCAGATTGTCCGAGGCGATGAGTCCGACAAAGACTGGCGCTGGGAGCTCCTTCGAGTTCCGTGGCCTCCTTCTTGGCCTTCTTCTCCAAAGATCACGTGAGGTGCCGAGCCAGCAGCCCGTCAATCGGGCGTCCGCTGGGTCTTCGGCAAAGGGGCAGACAGTTAATCTGTCCGGGACGTCTTCAACCGATCTGTCAAAGGTTAGGGAGTTTTAGATCCCACATAGAGTCAATCTATGAAAAATAAGAGTCCCATAAAGGGTAAAATAACTTACCTCGCTGGCTTGACGCTACGAGCTGAATCCGCGATCTTCGGTAGCGGATGTGGGAGCCTCAGCGCCCTTGAACAGCACCTTCCAGGCATCTCCGTACGTAGTGTCGAAGAGCCTTTTGAGTTAGGGTCTTGTGCGGATCGAACTCCCACAATTTGAAGGCCCGTTGTTGGCATGGGAGAATCCGGCAGATGAGCATCACCTGGATAACGTTGACAAGCCTGAGATTCTTGTCCACCAGGTTCGGACGCAGGTTTGGAGTCCGGACAGCTCATCCGAATCCCCCCACGTCAAGCCCGTCTCTTTCCATGATGTGAGCCGTGCGGGGAAGCCAGATCGGAATTCGGGGGCCGCCGCCCATCGAGAGTCGTGCGGCTCGGTGATGTAGAACCACCCCGATTGCCACCCCTTTATGGTCTCCACAAAGGAGCCCTCAAGCCATAGGACTTTGGCCATCTTGCCAACCATGGCGCCTCCGCACTCCGCTTGGCGGCTGCCCACTACCTTCGGCCTGACATTGAAGATCTTCACCATAAGCGAAGTGGGGCTGGATGCATAGGAAGGCCTCGCACGACGATGAACACCGAGATGTTGAGGATGAAATTCGGGGCCAGATCGTGGAAGTCTGTGCCGTAGTAGAACATGAGCCCCGGACAAATGGGTGAAGTGGAAAACCTAGTCCATGAAGGAAGTGGGGAGAAACACCACCCTCTCATGGGGCACAGGGGTTGGAATGAGCTGCCCCTCGTCGGGTAGCCGGTCTGGCGATGTTCTTTGGAGAAGTATCCGGCCTCCGCAGCTTTCGATGTGCCCCTCCGTGACGGAGGAGGCCATCCACCTGCCTCCCGCTCCGGACATAGTTGGAGAAGGTTGAGGTGGGATGTGCGGACTTGGGCGCTGGAGCTCGAAAGTCTTGTGAAATGGATGAGCAAAGGAGGAAGAAGGCGTGGGTGAAAAGGTGGGTCCTTATCCCTTATATGAATGGGACGAAGCTATGCGTTCCCCTTGACTGGTAAAACTCGCTTATCTCCCAAGCGCCGTAATCAATGGCGCGGATGGGTTACCCACGTCCGTATTGATAGGAATCCCAGAATAAGGGGGCACGATCTCCGCTTTGATAAGACGTGCCAAGGAAACCGCCTCGCTAAACGCGCTAAGGTGGAACGATAAAAAGCGATTCGATATAAAAGCTTGGCCGTGGTGTGATGTCACGCCGTGGAATACGTCGCCAGATCTGTGCAAAATTATTCTCTACGGTGGTATGTGGAACTTGTTTTGCGAGCGGACACTATCCTTGTGTTCAAAACCTTCTATGAAGTATTCGGAGGAGGAACCCGCCTTGCAATGTCGAAGACAATATGCGCGCCGGACTCGTCGTCATTGAAGCCTGGTTCAGGGGCTACTGAGGGAGTCCTGGGTTAGGGGGTGTCCGGATAGCCGAACTATCACCGTTGGCTGGACTCCTGGATTATGAAGATACAAGATTGAAAACTCCATCCCGTGTCCGGATGGGACTTTCCTTGGCATGGAAGGCAAGCTTGGCGATACGGATATGTAGATCTCCTGCCATTGTAACCGACTCTGTGTAACCCTAACCCTATTCGGTGTCTATATAAACCGAAGGGTTTTAGTCCGTTGGACGAACAACAATCATACCATAGGCTAGCTTCTAGGGTTTAGCCTCTCTGATCTCGTGGTAGATCTACTCTTGTACTACCCATATCATCAATATTAATCAAGCGGGAGTAGGGTATTACCTCCATCGAGAGGGCCCGAACCTGGGTAAAAACATCGTGTCCCTTGTCTCCTGTTACCATCCGCCTACACGCACAGTTCGGGACCCCCTACCCGAGATCCGCCGGTTTTGACACCGACACCCCTCTATGATATACTCAACCCAATCTATTCACAAATTCTTCATGTGTGTTCTATTTGAAACTCGTTCAAAGTATTCACTGTGTCCTTGTCAGCTGAAGAATTTGCGAACGGAACTTTTAACTTATCTTATCCAAATTTTCGGCTTTTCTGCTCAAACCGTTCCGCTTCCCATGATAGACTTATCTATTCACCCACGATCTCCACATTTCAGTACGTGGGTGACACATGTCATGCGAATGAGAAGGGTCAGGGGCACGTTCATCCTAAATCTTCGGGCGAACAGTTTTTTCACTGTGGCTATAAATACCCCTCTCCCCTTCCTCACTTCCTTTACTCCGCTCGCTCTCTCTCCTGCTCGAGCTTCTCAAACCCTAGCGCCACCGCTACTTCATCGTCGCCAGTGAGGAAGAGCTTCACTGCCTCGACCTCGTCGCCGTCGTACTCGCGCCGGCCGCTGAAATCTTCACTCCGCCGCCGCCGTAGCCGTCTTCCTCCGCCGAGTTAGGGCGTGGAAGATCTGCACTGACGAACTTCACCTCTCCATCTCACAGTTCGTCGTGTTCTTCGTTCAGGGTAATTAAAAGTTACTTTTACTGCCCTCTTTGATTCAAATGATTTCTACAAAATCCTCAAAGGTGTTTTATTCTTCAAATCCTCACACACTAAACACCTCACATGTCATCTGTTCTTCGTTTCTCTAAGCATCATTTTTTTCTTCAAGATTCCTCAATTGTGTGGATCTTCGATCTATACAACTCTGGAACCTAAGACAAAGAACGCTTAGTGAAATTCTTCAAGACTCATCTGGTCAAAATTCCTCAAACTTGCTTTTTGAAAAACCTTCTAAGAACGCATATGACCTCTCCAAATTCCTCACATCTATACTCTGTTCACAGGTACTCATGTCCGCTGCTGAATCACTAGGTTCTCACCAACTTAACTCATTTGCAGCGTTCCTCGAAGAAAAGTTGCATACTTCTTTAGAGAATTCGATTGTTCAAATTCCTCAACTGAAGAAAATGGCAGACGGTAAGAAGCCTCGGAAAGGAGGAAAGAAGCCTGAGGTCATGACTGCCTTTGAAATCCCTGATGACATTTACAAAGACTATTGCACACCTGATGAGGCCAAGTTTGGTAAAGGAAACAAAAATCGGCGCAAGGTGCGGATACAGAGGATTGAAAGGAGATGGGAAAGAGAATGGAGGGAGTACAGGTATGTAACTCCAAAGTACATGAAGAAATTCACACTCTCCTCCATGCCCAAGACCACCATTGGCACCTGGCCAAGTAGCAGATCCCACCAGCCTCAAGCGCGGTGAGGATTATCCTGATGAATGGGCAAAGTGCCAAGCCAAGCTGGCCAGGCAAGCCAAAGAAGCAGTGAGGAAATTCAATGAGGACTCTGCTGCTGCTGCTGCCTATGCTGAGGCCTCTGCTGTCAAGCCAAAGAAATCTATGGCAAAGAAGGCTGCGCGTAAGCCAAGTGCTTCACCTCCAGTGCCCTCAAGGCCTAGTTCCTCAGCAATGCCCTCACGGCCAGAATCCTCAAAGCCCTCACGGCCAATTCCTCATGCTGCTCCTGCTCCTCTAGAATCTTGACTCCTCCGCCAAAGTCTTCGGCCGCTCGACAAAGTCATACACTTTGTGCATCTTGCCACGTGCGAAAGGACGGCAGGCATCTCCATTGCCTCAGTTGTCTCAGCTAGTTCCTTAGCTGCACCAAATTCTTCAACGGGACCATCCCTGCTGAAGACAAAGGCAACTGCTGGACGAGGTCCTCGCCCTAGTCCTCAAAAGAAGCAAGTCGCCTTCCAAGTGCCATCTGAAGAACACGAAGCTGATGATGATGAACTTGCTGAAATCATCAGAGACACGCAAGCCAGGGCCGCTAGAGCCAAAGGCACCAATGTGCCACTGCTATTGGATCCTAAGCTGATCCTCGATTATATTGATCTCTGGCACAAGGATCCAGAAACTCCTATGCACGATTTCCGTTTGACTCTGGCCAAAGTCACATCTTGACCCATTTCATCTCTGAAGAAAAATGGAAATTTGAGAAGGCCAGGCAGATCAAGAAGGCACAGTATAGGAAAGAAAAGTTTTTTAAGACCAATGTTGTCTCTATGACAACTGAGAGCTTATCAAAATACAGTCTGAAATCAAAGCCCTCAGCAATAACTTCAATGCCTACTATGCTGATTGGCAAGGTGCCAAAGTCAGATTTGTTAAACTGATTGAGAAATTCACCTCCAGTGTTGCAGCTCCATCGCAACAGGAAATTCCTCAGGCTGAAGCTTCTGCTTAGAAAACTGAAGAACATGCTAGCACCGCTGATGACTTTCAGACTGCTGAAGAAAATGTTAGTTCCAGGGCTGATGACTGCATTCCAGCCACTGAAGAAATTGCCAGGGCATCCACTAGTGGTGCGCCTGAAGAAAATGAAGAAGTCAGGGCAACTGCATCAGTTGTGCCTGAAGAAAATCAATCAGATTCCTCTGCTCCTCCTGCGCCTACACCAACTCCAATCCTTCCATCTGCATTAGATGTGAAGAAGACCAAGGCTGCAGAGCGTGCAGCTGTGAAGAAAAGGAAAGCATCAGCTGCTTCAGATTCCTCCGCTCCAAAGAAAATGAAGCCTCTGACAAGTTCATTTGCAAAACCAATTGATGTTGTTCCGAGCTCAACCATGCCATCAAAGGACCTTGTTCCTTTTGGTGAAGAATATGTGATCCCTAGCGGATCTGATGAAGAAAATCATTCTGCTGCTTCGTCACAGCAGATTGATGAAGAAATTGAAGTGGATGCTATCCCTTCAAAACCTGTTGTCTCCTCGCCCATGCCTCAGTTCACAGCTGAAGAGGCCGGCATTGAAGAAATGGAAGATGAAGACGTGGATATTGGGTGCACTACGCCAGTGATGAATGATGACTTTTGGGAAAGTTAGCACCCCAATTCTCCACTCTTCACCCCTTTACAAAGAAATACCTCGATCCCTGCATCAACCGTTCAACTGGGCTCAAGAAACTCACCCCACTTCATCGTGGCGTGAAGAAATTCCAGCCACTAGTGCTGAAGAAACTGCTCTTTGCTGATCACTTGAACACGCAGACTGACACTGAAGAAGAACTAGAAATTCCTCAGCCTGAAGAACCTGAGATTGCGATTCCTGAGGTCGTGATGCAACTCACTGACACCCCACTGCCAAAGCCAAAGGATCCATTCTCAAGGAAGCAAAAGTTCAAGGCTGAAGATTTCTTCGGCGAGCATGTGTTCTTCACAGATTACAACCCCTATGATTCTGCTCGCATAAGGAAGAGGCGTTTCTGGACGGCCAGCCAGGCCAATTTCTATTCCTCAGTGCTGTTCAACAAAGACAAAGTCTTTGATCATGCACACATTCCTCATGTGGACATGGAATCTCTGCCAAGCTTCGAGCCAGTCCTCTGTGTTCTTCACGACGCTGGACTGTTAAATTTCTGCACTGACATATGTGATTGGAATGAAGAACTCATTCTTCAATTCTTTGCGACGCTGCACATGACAGGAAATTATGAAGAAGTGAATTCATGGGTGCTGGACTGGATGTCAGAAAATACTCACTACAAGGCACCAGCTACTGAATTGCTTCGTGCCCTACCACTCAATCCTCCCCTTGAAGGTGCTCGTTGCGTCTACAGTGAACTTGAGCTTACAAATCACTACATGCAAGTTCTGATGAAGCCTTTGAAGCCAGGGCAGGCCCCACGAACCAAATTCCTCGTCAAGGAATTACTGTATGTGCCTCGGACTGTGTATCGCATTTTGTCAAAGACATTGAGTCCTATCAAAGGCCACGACTCAAATGAAGAAGAAGTCATTGGCATCATGAAGAATCTGCTTTTCAATATCATTCATGGCGTTCCCGTCAACTTCCATGATTTCTTCATGAGGACTCCGGCCAATGTCGCTATGTCACCTTTTGAGCTGAAGCTTATGCACCTTGGATTATGAGATTCATCAGAACAAGGTCTTCACTCAATTACAAAGCTGATACTACGAATCATCGCAGCTACTTGCCTTCGATTGAAGTCCTCAAGCGGACATACAAAGGCAAGGCGGCTGTGATAGATGAAGGCATTCGTCCATTGGATGGTCAATTTCGCAAGGCTGCATCCTACTCAACCAATGATGACTACGCCACCCATGACTCTGCAGCCAACACAACCAAGCCAAATCCTCAAGGCACAAGACACCTGTGGTGATGACTGATCGTGAGCTTCTCCTCAGTCTTCATTAGAAGGTTGATCGCAATCATAAATGGGTCAAGCGTCAGTTTGGTTCAATTCTTCACAACATGACCTCAACCCATAATGCAGAAGAAAAATCAATACTACCTCCATGAAACTTTCACCCGTACCTGGGCTGTTTTGTCTCATGTCTACAGCGAAGAAGATCTGCTCCTATTCTTCATCGCGCGACACTGATGAACATGAAGACTTGGACGATACTGTGGCAGGCCCTACTACGACAAACGACCCCGACAACGCTGGCGCTCCTCCATCAACTTGATATTCTTCAGGGGCGTTAGTCCTCAGTTTCGATCCTTTTGGTCATTCAATGACAAAGGGGGAGAAAGTTGAGTTAGTCTTCAAGCGGGTCTGTAATATGGGCGTTTTTTTGCTAAGTTACAACTCTCACTTTTATGAATCTTTATTGGATCGAGTTGTAATCTTAAACCCGATGGTGCTCTGATACTTTTGATGTGTTCTTCTGCATGCTTATTCCTCGCTATATGTTAATACACGCATGTTGAATTACATCAGTCACCATATTTCACCATGCATTTCAAATTCTTCATATTATATGTCAAATGCGTGTATGAATTACAAGACATAGGGGGAGATCTCCATGATTCAACTCTTCAAGTGTGCATTGCCTCAAAAGCAAATTCCTCACTATGCACATCTTCAGGGGGAGTTCTTCTATATCTTGCAATCAAATTCCTCAATATCGGTATTTACACTTCATATGTTTATCCCGTTGAAAACTTAACCTATATTGTCATCAATCACCAAAAGGGGAGATTGTAAGTGCATCTAGTGCCCTTAGTGATTTTGGTGTATTGAAGACTTATAGGTTAAGGGACTAATGAGTTTATGAGTGTACACAGGTCTATAAGTCTATGAGGAGTTTGATATTTACAGAGAAAGCCGACCCCTAAAAATGAAGTTCTTCGACTGAAGACTTTTGTATTCTGAAGACTTTGAAAGTGAAGAAATTGGTGTGACCTTGAAGACTTGGTATTCATTTGAGGAACATGAAGCGTGAAGACTTTTGTTTTCGTAGTTTCGATTTCTCTTTCTTGAGTCATAGGAAACACCCTACTGTTAAAGGGGGTCGAGGAAATACTAAGGAAAAATTTCAATGTGATGCTCAACTCAAAATCCTACACCTACCAATCCCTTCGAGTGAAGCCATTGGAAATCTCATACTGATTCAGTCAATTTCTTCGGTGATGAGACGAAGTTCTTTCCGTCAGCCGAGGAATTTGTTCTGACTGAGGAATTAGGAATTCGCCAGTGCGGATTGCCTACACAGTGAGGAACATGATAGCCCTGAGGAATTTGTACCTCAAATTTCCGACCATTGTTGTGCTACGCGCCAGCTGTACAAAATATCTTATCCACCTAACGGTCATATCATTGAAGGGCATTTATGTCTTATCATGTCGGGTTGATCCCTAGGCTATAAATAGCCACCCCCTACAACCACTAGTTGGTTGGTTGCTCCAAGAGAAACTGACACTTGTCAATTGAGAGCATCCCATCCTTCGAGGACTTTGAGTGAAAATCATCAAGTGAGGAAAACCCAAACCCAAACACCTACTGTCGGTGTCAAAACCGGCGGATCTCGGGTAGGGGGTCCCGAACTGTGCGTCTAGGCGGATGGTAACAGGAGACAAGGGACACGATGTTTTTACCCAGGTTCGGGCCCTCTCGATGGCGGTAAAATCCTACTCTGCTTGATTCATATTGATGATATGAGTAGTACAAGAGTAGATCTACCACGAGATCAGAGAGGCTAAACCCTAGAAGCTAGCCTATGGTATGATTGTTGTTCGTCCTACGGACTAAAACCCTCCGGTTTATATAGACACCGGAGAGGGCTAGGGTTACACAGAGTCGGTTACAATGGGAGGAGATCTACATATCCGTATCGCCAAGATTGCCTTCCACGCCAAGGAAAGTCCCATCCGGACACGGGAAGAAGTCTTCAATCTTGTATCTTCATAGTCTAGGAGTCCGGCCAAAGGTTATAGTCCGGCCATCCGGACACCCCTAATCCAGAGGACTCCCTCAAGAGGCCCCTGAACCGGGCTTCAATGACGCATTTAGTCCGGCCTACAGATTGTCTTCGGCATTGCAAGGCGGGTTCCTCCTCCGAATACTTCATAGAAGATTTTGAACACAAGGATAGTGTCCGGCTCTGTAAAATAAGTTCCATATACCACCGCAGAGAGAATAATATTTACATAAATCCAATCTGCTGACGTATTCCTCAGCGTGACATCACACCGCGACCAAGCCTTTATTCGAATCATTTTTACTGTCCCACCTCAGCGCGTTTAGCGAGCCGGTTTCCTTGGCACTTCTTGTCGAAGCAGAGATCGTGTCCCCTTATTCCGGGATTCTCATCACTACGGGTGTGGGTAACCCAATCGTGCCCGTTGGTATATTTCCTCAATCGAAGGCGAGTCCCAAACGGTCACGGGGAGGGCTCTTGGTATTCAACCTCTTTATAAAGAGACCAAGGCTCTACTCCTTTCTTTCAATCTCAATCGAATCCGCCTCTTGCCTCGAGTTCCAACACCCAAAGCTCCAGATTCAGGCGCTTCGGACCTTCGATGATGTCCGGCTCCAGCCTTCAAGGCCGGTGGATGCCTTCCTCCATTACGGAAGAAGATGTGCTAAAGCTGAGAGATGCTAGGTATCTAACCAGCGAAATCTCGCATAGGCTGCCTGCTCAAGGGCAGGTTATTCCCACTCCCAAGCCTGGTGAGAGCATGGTGTTCGCGTCTCACTTCCTTCGGGGGCTAGGCCTCCCGACGGACCCCTTCGTCAGGGGGCTCATCTTTTATTACGGGCTGGAATTTCACGACTTGGCTCCGTAGTCCATCCTCCACATCTCATCGTTCATCGTCGTGTGCGAAGCCTTCCTCCGCATTACTCCTCACTTTTGATTGTGGCTTAAGACCTTCAAAGTAGAGCCGAAGATGATCGAGGGGCAGCACGCGGAATGCGGAGGCGCTGTTATAAGCAAGAGTGCTGACGCTCCATGGCCCGAGGGCTCTTTTCAAGAGGAGTTCAGCTTATGGCAACGAGAGTGGTTTTATATCACAGCTCCCAGGGGCACCAAGTGGATGGCGCCATCTGGCTTTCGCTTGGGTCCCCACCACAACTAGCGTCATGGGTCAATAAAGGGTTTAACTGGGGGCCGTCCAAGGACGTGCCCTTGTTGTAGGGCCGCATTCGAGATCTCCTAGAGAGAGACATCAATCTAGTCGCGGTGGCCTTGAGTCATGTTGATTCGCCGCACCTTGCCCTGCAAACGCCGCCCCCCTCACTTTGTGGGAGTTTAATCCGGAGGGACCACGAGCTCTCCAACATTTTAGGGGCGCGACGCCCATGGAGATGTACAAATTGTTCTTCGGATCACAAGCAATGTGTCCGGACTCGACCGAGGACGCAGGTCTGAGCTGCAATCGCCCGGATACTCAAGTAAATAGTCCTGTACCCGGACACGCCATCCGTATATTTATCATAAAATTGCCCTTAAAAGATTTGTCCCTTAAACAAGAGTGGATAGCGAAAGCAAAGCTAATCAGGTGTCCGGCCCCCCTCCCTGAGACCACGCCGGATCCCGTGTTAACCAGGATGCTGGAGGTTGCGCCTTTGGAAGAAGGCGAAGGGGGGAACAAGGAAGCTACCGCCTCCCCGAAGGAGGCTGTCAGGAAAGGAGGAATCGAGAATCCCTCCATCCAGGGGAAGAAGAGGACCGCCTCACGAAGACCCGGAGACCATGGTCTCAAAGCGGGGAAGAAATCTTCGTCGAGAGGGTCTGCGCCGGGAGATGCCTCGGCCAAGACTTTGTGCTCCCAAGGGATCAGCCCTCCAAATGAGCCGTAAGTAGAGAGGGAGTTTTAAAATAAGAGACATCCCTGTTCTATTTCTGAGGAAGATAACCGAATTTTTACCTTGTAGTTTGGATCTCAGCCCTTCTCAGCAGAGCTAATCTTCAGGGGATCTTCGACATGAGATGATGGAGAGCGGAACGCCTCCCCCTGCCATACCGCCGCGCGAGGAGGGCGACCCTGAGGTGTCGTCACGGAGGGTTTCTCCGAATCCAGCAGGGCCGGAAGGCAGTCGTATGGCCCCCCAAAGCCCTCCGTGTCCGGCCTTCGAAAAAGGCCATCGGACGAGTCCGGCACTGTCCGGTGCATGGTAGGAGGAGCTGAAGGATCTGCTTTCGGGCGGCGTCTATCTCGTAAGAACACCGTGCGTTGATGGGTACGATGATTGAAAGGATTTCATCCGCGGAGAGCGGGTTGTAATGCAAGTCGGGAGTTCTTGGCGAGTTTTGAGGTACGCGAAATGATGTACCTTTTGACAGTTCCGCATATAAAATATGCGCTCTCAGTATAGATAGTAGCCCACGAGACTCAAAGGCGTTGTCAAAAATGACGGCGCACCGAGGATCATAATCTGTGTATGATATGTCGCTTTTCCTATGTAGGTGGAGAAGTGTCCGGTGGCTAGCCGGACTGATGAATTTGCCGAGCTAAAGCGGCAACTTGACGTGGCAGATGCCGACATGGCGCTTGTCAACAAGCGGCTTGACGAGTCACAAGGTATGTAATTTCTCCGCAGACACCTGGTAAGGGGGTTTGATGCTCGTACCTTACAACATGTATGCTTGATGCAGATGGTGCCGCTGCCGTGGAGAACCTTCGGGCGGAACTCACCCGAGCCAAGGAGCAGGCCAGGAAAAGTGATGCGGCTTCCTTAAAGGCGGCTGAAGAGCTGAAAGCCGAACAGGCTGCTCACTGCCAAATCAAGAAGGAAATGGCTGAGATGGCTGTGAAATTGAAGGATGCTGCCGACCGCTGGAAGCTTCTTGAAAAAGAAGATAGGGCAGAACAGAAGGACCTGAAGAAGGCCACTACCGAGGCCAAGGATGCTCGCTCTGCGATGAGAGCTATGAAGGGGGAGCTACGTCAGGCCGGAGATATCGCGGTTGGAAAGCCCTTTATGCTGCGGATGAAGTTCGGGATCCTAAGTATGCTCCGTTTACTTTGTGGAGTGCGGCGAACCCTTATCCGGACTTGGCGGCCGAGACATGACGCGTCA
The DNA here is from genome assembly GCA_021605145.1 of Aegilops bicornis. Taxonomy (NCBI): domain Eukaryota; kingdom Viridiplantae; phylum Streptophyta; class Magnoliopsida; order Poales; family Poaceae; genus Aegilops; species Aegilops bicornis. The sequence goes on from CM038671.1 coordinate 122,470,985, forward strand.
ATACTTCCGGGATCAAAAGATCACGAAGTGGAAAAGCTTTTGGTCGCAGTTCCACAATCCAGAGCGCCCACTTCCATTAACCGATCGTTTGGCCACGTATGAGCTGAATAGGTTATCTGGACTCGCCATGAAGTATGTCGTGAGTCATCTGTGGGCCGAAGGCCCGAGCCGAAGAGTTATTTTAGCGTTGTGCAGCTATTCGTTGGTGCGTTGCCGCATATCAATGCACTGTAGTGGTCAGCGTGCATAGAGGTTGCGCGGAGGGCTCTTGGCCGTGTCAAGACTAAATGGGCGGAGTTGAATGCCACCGTTGTTGGATCCCAAGATTCGGACGAGAGCAGTACTGCCGAGCACTATTTTCGTGAAGTTCTGCAGGCGCTTCGTTTAATAGAGACGCGATGCTCGAAGGATATTATGTTTGAATAACATGTATTATTGTAAAACAATGTTTCGAGGGAATATAAAAGCTTTTTATACTTGTGCCTTCAAGAATTAAAATACCTCCTGTGCGGCCGTTAATGTATATGTATAACCTGAAAGATGGCAGTCGTCGGCTTCAACCCCCACGCATATAATGCGGGGGTGTTCGCAGAAGGCGCATTTTCACACTTGATCCAACGTCTTGGCTCTATAAAGGAGGTGATAGCGCAGCGAACTAGGCAACCGGACTATAATGCTTTATCACTTTCACTTAGCCATAGGAGTTTGACAGAGGGGCTACTATATAGCCCCTAGGGGCACCGCGCTCACCCGAATTCGGGGCGCGTGTGTGCCTGGCCAGGAAATGGCCCTTCGTTAATGCGGAGGAATCCTAAAGATTCCGGCGGGTCATCGAGTGGTTGACCAGTCTCACGCTATATCATGACAGTCAGTTTTCGGCTTTCTCATCGAGGTGCTCGCTTTGGCGAACCGGGCACAATCGCAGTAGTTCTCCGGTGCCGCCTTAGCCGATAGAGCGGGCGTAAGGCAGCAAACACGTGAGCCGCAAACCCAACATTTGACCAAAGACATGATTCGGAGCTGATGCATATAAGTCCAAACTCGCGACGCCGAACACTCCCTAAGGTATTCGATCTTTATGAAAACGGGCTGAACAACGCCCTTGGTAATGAGCCCCTGGTGTCCGGGTATGCGCAAAATTCTGACGTGGCCACATGCCAAGACGCCAGCCTCCTCCTCGGTTATATCACGAAACCGGGGGATGTGTATCAACAAGAGACAGTAAAAAAGGTTTACCCAGGGTCTTAATCTAAAAAGAATCCTTGAACGGGTCCCCATCTTGCATCGCCTGCGCTGTGTCTCCGTTGCAGCCGATCTCGGACGGGTGTAGCATGTTGTTCATCTCAGAAAAGAGAGGAACTTAGTTGAAAAAGATCATGCGAAAATATACGTTATATTAAATAAACAAAGTATAATTCAAAAATGAATAAAATTGAGCTTTATCGTCTCTTGTTGTACATGCTTGAGCCCCTTTGTACGGGGTATGCGGCTAGTAAGCCCTTGTATGTATACACGGACTCGTCTAGCCATGTCCGGGTCCGAACGACCTGTTTAGGTGCTTTGATCGGTGAAGCCGGTTTAGTGTGTGGCTGTCAAGGCAGGCGACAATCTTCAGCCTCGAGGAACACTCGAAATTTCCCTTTAATGAGATGATGCCTCACGGACCGGGCATTTTAAGTATAGGAGATGCATAATGCGGTATTGTGTTAAAGCGGGCGAAAGCTTCAAGGCCCCTGTGAGTGCTTGATAGCTACTTGTGAATGGGGCGATGTGGAAGGTTAGCTTTTTACGGCGGAAGTTGTCGGGGGAGCCGAACATAACTTCTAGCAGGAGAGAGCCCGTACAATGGGCATCTGGGCCTGGCGTTACCCCTTGAAAGGAAGTGTTGCTATGGCGAATTTTTGCTGGGTCTATCCCCATTTTGCGGATTGTGTCCTGATATAGCAGGTTTAGATCACTGCTACCGTCCATTAGGACTTGTGTAAATTGGAGTCCGTCAATTATCGGATCTAATATCAAGGCAGTCCAGCATGCGTTCCGGATACTTCTAGAGTAATCCTGATGGTCAAAGGTGATTGGTTTTAACAACCAGTGGCGGGACTCCTATGGGATAGGCCGTATGGCGCGTATCTCCATAGGCGCCACCCTGTTTTTCCCTTTTGTCACGTGAAGTGAGATTACTGTTTTGACTTCTTGTGGGAAATTCTTTTGTTTTCCGGTGCTCGCTTCAGGGGGTTCGTCATCGTCCTCGCTTGGTGTGTCGAGCCCCTTGTGTTCGGCGTTGAGTTTGCCGGATTGCTTGAAGACCAAACAATCTCTGTGGGTATGGTTTGCAGGCTTCCCGGGAGTACTGTGGATTTGACATATCTTGTCCAAGATTTTGTTTAGGTTAGATAGCTCGTCACTGTTATACTTGAGGGGCAGCTTTTTACGATTCTCGCCGAGCTTTTGAATCCGGCGTTGATCGTCAGGTTGCTCTTCGGCTGTTTCCCTTGGTCCGGCGTTGGTCCTTGCTGCATCGCGGTTTCCGCTTCCATCCCTAACCCGGATGTACTTGGGTCGCTGGTACTGCATCTTGCCAACCAGCTATCCTCTCCTGCGCAAAAGCGGGTCATGAGGCTTGTTAATGCGGCCATTGTTCTTGGCTTTTCTTGGCCGAGGTGTCTGGTGAGCCATTCGTCTCGAACGCTGTGTTTGAAAGCTGCTAAGGCTTCGGCGTCCGGACAGTCGACTATCTGGTTCATTTTAGTAAGAAATCTGTTCCAGAGTTTTCGGGCTGACTCTCCGGGTTGTTGAGTTATATGACTTAAATCTTCTGCATCCGGAGGTCGGACATAGGTCCCTTGAAAATTTGCATTAAAGCATCCTCGAGCTCTTCCCAACTTCCAATGGTGTTTTCGGGAAGGCTTTTAAGCCAAAGCCGGGCTGGACCTTTGAGCTTGAGGGGTAAGTATTTTATGGCATGGAGATCATCTCCTCTAGCCATGTGTATGTGGAGGATGTAATCCTCAATCCAGACTCCAGGGTCTGTTGTTCCGTCGTATGCCTCTATGTTTACGGGTTTGAATCCCGCTGGAAATTCATGATCCAGCACCTCATCGGTGAAACATAGGGGGTGTGCGGCGTCCTTATATTTGGGTGTACCATGATGTTCGGATACTTGATGTGTTGCATTGCTTACTAGAGCTTGCTTTCTTGGCCCGTAGATAGATCTAGCTGGGCCATATTTTTGATGTGAATCCTTGTGCGGATCGCGTGCCGGCTTGTGTGCGGCGCCCTTTGCCGGTCTATGTTGGCCATGGGGTTGTTCACCCAACCGGGTGGCTTCCTTATTTTTTGATTGCGGGGGCTCTAAGGCCTCCTCATCAAATTCCGGCAGTAATTTTTGCTTCGGGTAGCTCTTTGTGCGGTGACTGTCACCGTATTTGTCTGCGGTGTTGAGTACTTTGCTCCATCTAGTTCTGAGTGCATCTTCCGCTGTTTTGAGCTGCCACTTCTGCTTTTTCAGGCTACGCGCAGTGGCGACGAGCCTTTTGTGGAGGTTCTTCTGCTCCGGTAACTTGTCCGGCGTGAGGTCGTCCGGACTGTTATCTTCGCCGGGGACGGGTTGTTTATCCAAGTTGCCCTGTTCGGACGGTTGCTCGATGGCATGTTCGTCGTCCGCCGGTTCGCCCTGCTCTATGGCTAGGTCTGTATAGCTGTTGTCTCTGTCGAGGTGGGGTTTGGAGCGGCGCCACGCAGCCGCTTTGGATCGCTTTCGAGGGAACGATCCCTTGTTGCGTCCCTTTGTTCCTCGTCGTCATTTCTTTTAGATGTGTCCACCATGTATACATCGTGAGATGGGGTGGTTGTCCAGTGCCCTCTAGGCGCTGGTTCCTGTTCGTCTCCTACATCGTCGTCCATACCGTCGATGTCTTCGGAGTCGAAGTCGAGCATGTCGGTTAAATCATCGATAGTGGCTACGAAGTGGGTGGTGGGTGGGCTCTGAATTTCTTCGTCATCCGTATCCCAACCTTGCTTACCACAATCCGGCCAGGGCTCTCCTGATAAAGAGAGAGACTTTAGAGAATTCAGGATGTCGCCGAAGGGCGAGTGCTGAAAAATGTCCGTGGCGGCGAACTCCATGTCCGGCGCCCAATTGGATTCGATTGGCCGGGGCGCGGAAGGTTCGGAGGCCGGACAGGAGTCCGGCACCTTGGAGTCATGAGCTTTGCAAAGGACAAGGCTGGTGTTCAGCTCGATCACCATAGAGATTGCAGCCCCCGAGGCGGTGTCCAGCCACCCGTCCTCGATTGGCGCAGTCGGCTCCGAGCTAAGGGTCGGAGCGGACATCGGTGCGATCTCCGTGGCACTCGCTCGGTGGCAGAGCTAGATCATGCCCGTCGTGACAAAGGCGGGCGCGCTTGGTCGTGGCTTGAACCCATCGAAGATCAAGTCTCCGCGACGTCACCGTGTAGTTCAAACTTCCAAATCTGACACGATGGCGGGGGCGTAGCTTTCGATCTGCTCCAGATGGCCAAGCGAATTGGCCCATAGTGCAAAGCCGCCGAATACAAAGATCCGTCTGGGGAGAAAAGTCTCACCCTGGACCGTGTCGTTGTTGATGATCGGAGGAGCCATCGGGCCTAAAGATGACGACACAGAGGAACTCTCAATGAAAGCACCAATGTCGGTGTCAAAACCGGTGGATCTCGGGTAAGGGGTCCCGAACTGTGCGTCTAGGCGGATGGTAACAGGAGACATGGGACACGATGTTTTTACCTGTGTTCGGGCCCTCTCGATGGAGGTAAAACCCTACTCCGCTTGATTAATATTGATGATATGGGTAGTACAAGAGTAGATCTACCACGAGATCAGAGAGGCTAAACCCTAGAAGCTAGCCTATGGTATGATTGTTGTTCGTCCTACGGACTAAAACCCTCCGGTTTATATAGACACCGGAGAGGGGTAGGGTTACACAGAGTCGGTTACAATGGGAGGAGATCTACATATCTGTATCGCCAAGCTTGCCTTCCGCGCCAAGGGAAGTCCCATCCGGACACGGGAAGAAGTCTTCAATCTTGTATCTTCATAGTCCAGGAGTCCGGCCATCCGGACACCCCCTAATCCAGGACTCCCTCACCTACAAACCCAAAGTGATTGAGCATCACTGAAGAGATTGATCTTGCATGGATTCGACGCTTGTTACCTTTGAAGACTGTGCTTCTTCCAGACGGTTAGGCGTCATGGTCTAAAGCATCCAAGAGGAATTGTGGATCGCCGAGTTACCGAGTTTGTGAAGGTTTGAAAGTCGCCTGAAGACTTACCACGAGTGATTGGACGAGGTCTGTGTGACCTTAGTTCAAGGAGAATACGGTGAGGACTTGGTGTCCTGAGCTGCGTGCTCAGATCGGGTGTCCGGGACTGTGTCCTCGAGTTTAAATACTCACCGCTTCCAACCAGACGTACAAGCGAGACAGATGTTAGCTTGAACTGGTCTACCAAATCATTGTCTTCACCAAGCTTACTGGTTCCATTTCCTCAACTCTTTCATTCCCTCATTACTGTGTTAAGTGCTTCATCATATCTGTGTTTGAAGACTTTGACTGAAGACTTAATCAATTTCCTCAGTTCAATTTCTTCAGAATGTTTGTCTTCATCTTGTGTTATCCTGTGATTACGCTTTCTGTACTCTGTGCTTGTCTTCATTTCAGCTTGATGACCATGCCTGTATTCTGTTATGCTTACTTCTGAGTACTTATGCCGCTGCAAGTAGTTCTTCGCTAAGGAATTTCCTCACCGGCAAATTCCTCAGTGAAGAATTCATAAAAATCGCCTATTCACCCCCCTCTAGTCGATATAACGCACTTTCAGATGTATGCGGTCCGATGAGTGTTGAGGCTCGCAGCAGTTATCATTATTTTCTGAACTTCACAGATGATTTTGAGCAGATATGGGTATATCTACTTAATGAAACACAAGTCTGAAACATTTTGAAAAGTTCAAAAATATTTAGAGTGAAGTGGAGAATCATCGTAATAAGAAAATAAAGTTTCTACGATCTGATCGCGGAGACGAATATTTGAGTTACGAGTTTGGCCTTCATTTTAAAACAATGTGGAATAGTTTCACAAACTCGCGCCACCTGGAACACCATATAGCGTAATGGTGTGTCCAAATTTCGTAACCGTACTTTATTAGATATGGTGCGATCTATGATGTTTCTTACCGATTTACCACTATCGATTTGGGGTTATGCATTAGAGACACCTGCATTCACTTTAAATAGGGCACCATCTAAATCCGTTGAGACGACACCGTATGAACTGTGGTTTGGCAAGAAACCTAAGTCGTCGTATCTTAAACTTTGGGGTTGCGATGCTTATGTGAAAAAGCTTCAACCTGATAAGCTCGAACCCAAATCGAAGAAATGTGTAGTGACCCGACCCGAATGGATCAAGTCTCTGTGCTTAAGTGTCATCCCTGGATCGGTATGCTGACACACACAATACTCGAGGATTTATAACAGAGGTAAATCACATGTATAAATAACGTAAATACTATTACCTCAATCCAAATAGCGGAAGCAACAAGGTTGTGGATTCCCATCAACACCAACGGCAAAGTTGAGTGTAGAAATCGTAACCCTAACATATCACTTACTCGTCAGAAGATCCTCGCAACATGAAACGTTGCAGCCCGAAACGGGTCAAGACATGGAATATCTTGGCAATGTAACACATAGAGAGTAATGAAGGAATAAGCCTATACTACATGCATATATGGCTGGTGGAGGCTCTATGGTTACAATGTTTTTTTGCGAAAAGCCAATTTTTCCCTACTGCAAAGGAATAAATTTATTTAACTATCATGGTGGTTGTTAAACATTGAGAATGGTTGACAGCATCCTCAATCCCAATTAAAAGTACTCATTAACAACCCACAATATTAATTAGAGTAACATGATGAGATTCACTTGATAATCCAAGTACTAGATACTCAAGATGTCCATAACCGGGGACACGGCTAATCATGATTAGTTTTTACACTCTGCAGAGGTTTGCGCACTTTTCCTCACAAGACTCGATCACCTCCGTTGGATTTCTCGCACTACATGATGTTTGAGAAACGGATGATCGAGACATAGTCTTTCGGAAGCGCTAGCACCTTACGTGTGGGTAGACCGGTACACCTACTTTCCCCTACATCTGCTAGTCTACCCGTAAGAGTTCGCACGACTTAATCAACTATGCCAGAGCCCATAATGGCTTGTGGTTGCACACAGAAGTTTCTAGCATGAATGATCTCATGATCCCTTTGAGCCTGGGTGGCGGTCCGAAGAAAAACAGGCAAATCCTGGAAACCAGGTACCTCAATCCACCCAGATGTGTGTTTAAGTTGCCACCTTAAATAAACCATTAATTAACAATCTCACATCTGTCATGGATACACTCACCCAATCTACGTCTACTAGCATAGCATGGCATAATAAGCAAACGTAGAAGTAACTCCCAAAGGTTTGAATACAAATCAGGTAATAGGTACTACCTCAACTACTTCCCATCCCACAATTTAATTAGATCCTAAATCAATGCAATGTTTGAGGATTGATCTAATGCATAAAAACTGGGTATGAGAAAAGATATGATCAAAGTGTTACTTGCCTGCAATGTTGATGAAGATGATTCACACTCAAAACTCTTGATAGTTCTACTCGTCACACTCCGGTCAATCTATCGTAATCAAGCAATAGTAGCCACACATAAGCAATCACTCAAAACATCGGACTGAAAGAAGAAAACGATTCGGAAAACATCAAAACCAAGCAAATAACTCTTGCAACATAAAACAATTTCTAACAGTACCAAAATTATGTGAATTTTGCCTTATCAGAAATTTTATGTCAAGAGCTTTAATTTGCAAAAAGAATCAACTAAATCGGAGTTACGAAACTCAAGTTATGATCAAACGAAGTTCAAATTCAAAACTGATCTAATTCAAATTTTAAACTTTCAAAAACATGTTTGAGTTGGATTAGTGGATAGAGGTGATCATAACGAAGAAGTGGGCATTGGTTTCGTTGAATTTGGACTAACGAGTAAAAAGTTATAGCCGTTTGAAGTACAGGGGCTAAATTGTAAATAAAACATCTACAAAGAAGTCCCTGATTAAAACTAACAGAAAAAGAAAAGAAATTAAATAACGAACGTTCGCTGCCAAACGTTTAACTAACGAATCCGTTCACTGTGAAGACCTAACCAGCGAACGTTCTCGAAATAACTATGCTAAAAAGAAAAACCGATCTAGTAAAATTAAACCGAACTAAAAGGAAAAAACCTAAAAATAAAATAAATCGGGTCGGTTTGTACCGGTTCATGGCGGTTTGCCGTCGAAAACCAGCGGCGGCAGCCGACGGACTCGGCGTAGGGCGGTGCGGTTCGCGAACTCGGGGACGGTGGCCCCGGTCGGTGGCATGAGGGGCGAGACGCGAGGGGCGAAGGTGGCGGTGGCGGAGGCGGCAGCAGCAAGCCGGGCGGTGGCGAGACCGGGCGGCGCAAGGCCATGGAGCTACGGACGGGAGGAGAAGGGAAAGCAGGGCCCGGGGCTCCCGATTTAAGGCGGCGAGACGTGGAGAAGGGCGGGGTAAGGCGGCGGTGGCGTAGCCGAGGCGGACTTCGGGCCGAGGGGCGAGGAGTCGCCCACGCCTGGGACGAGGCGGTCGGGCAAGGCTGGGTTGGCCGGGCCGTGGCTCGGCTCGAGGCTGGGCCGGCCAACATGGAAAGGTTTTTTATAAAACATTTTTCTGGCAAAACAAAAGAAATGCAAAATAAATAAATAAAATTACATAGGCATATAATATATCAAAATTTTCAGAAAAAGATTTCCTACATTGTGAACATGTTTGTAATATCAAATAAAATCCACATAAATTCAAATAAAGCAAAGAATTCTTCTGCTCTAGTAAAATCCAGTAAAAATCATTTTAAAAATACCAAAATGAATTGAAATTTATTTCTCTCCAATTTTCTATTGTAGGGAATCATGTTACCCTATTTTCCATGTATTTTATTTTTGGAGAAACATAATTTGAATAAAACTCAAATAACTCCAAATTGAAAATAAATTCAAAAGAACTTTGAATTTAATTCTTTGAAACTCCCAACTCATATTTCATATGTTTTGAAGAAGTCATTTTATCTTCGCTCGTGAAAATCATTGAGTTGCATAAAGTTCCAGAATTGGAAATATTTTCCAAATGAAATTCAAATATTTTCAGCACCCCTTGTCATTTAAATAAATGGAAGAAGTCATGTCATCTTATCTCCAGGGTTTTGGTGGTGAAAAGAATTTGAATTCACTGAGATCATAAAAGCAAAATGAAAGTTTGGGAAAGTCCTTTTATTCCCTCTCATTTAACTTTCAAAAAGTTTCAAATTCACTCACTTTCAGTCAATCAATCAAACAATCAATCAAATCTATCTATTTATTATAACATTCCAAAATTTAGAATTTTGGGATGTTACAAAATGCGTCTTCATAAGATACCGAAAGGAAACTGTTGGGTACACCTTCTATCACAGATCCGAAGGCAAGATGTTCATTGCTAAGAATGGATCCTTTCTAGAGAAGGAAAATAGAACTTGATGAGGTAATTGTACCTGCTCCCGAATTGGAAAGAAGTTCATCGCAGAAATCAGTTCTAGTGATGCCTACACCAATTAGCTAGTGAGGAAGTTAATGATGATGATCGTGAAACTTCAGATCAAATTACTACCAAAGCTCGTAGGTTAGCCATAGTAAGGTCCGCACCAGAGTGGTATGGTAATCCTATTCTGGAGGTCATGTTACTTGACCATGACGAACCTACGAACTATGAGGAAGCGATGATGAGCCCAGATTCCGCAAAATGGCTTGAGGCCATGAAATCTGAGATGGGATCCATGTATGAGAACAAAGTGTGGACTTTGATTGACTCTCCTGATGATCGGTGAGCCACTGAGAATAACTGGATCTTCAAAAGGAAGACGGACGCAGATGGTAGTGTTACTATCTACAAAGCTCGACTTGTCGCGAGAGGTTTTTGACAAGTTCAAGGTGTTGACTACGATGAGATTTTCACACTAGTAGCGATGCTTTAGTCTGTTTGAATCATGGGAGCAATTGCCGCATTTTATGAAATCTGGCAAATGGGTAATAAAACTGCACTCCTTAATGATTTATTAAAGAAGAGTTGTATATGATGCAACCAGAAGGTTTTGTCAATCCTAAAGGTGCTAATAAAATGTGCAAGCTCCACTCGATCTATCTATGGACTGGTGCAAGCATCTCGGAGTTGGAATATATGCTTTGATGAGTTGATCAAAACATATAGTTTTATACAGACTTGCGGTGAAGCTTGTATTTACAAGAAAGTGAGTGGAAGCACTACAGCCTTTCTGATAAGTATATGTGAATGACATATTGTTGATCGAAAATGATGTAGAATTTTCTGGAAAGCATAAAGGAGTGTTTGAAAGGAGTTTTTCAAAGAAAGACCTCGGTGAAGCTGCTTACATATTGAGCATCAAGATCTATAGAGATAGATCAAGACACTTGATAAGTTTTTTCAATGAGTACATACCTTGACAAGTTTTTAAACTATTTCAAAATGGAACAGTCAAAGAAGGAGTTCTTGCCTGTGTTGCAAGGTGTGAAGTTGAGTAAGACTCAAAACCCGACCATGGCAGAAAATAGAAAGAGAATGAAAGTCATTCCCTATGCCTCAGTCATAGGTTCTGTAAAGTATGCTATGATGTGTACCAGACCTATTGTGTACCTCGCCATGAGTTAGTCAAAAGGGTACAATAGTGATCCATGAGTAGATCACTGGACAGCGCTCAAAATAATCCTTAGTGGAATAAGGATATGTTTCTCAGTTATGGAGGTGATAAAGAGTTCATCGCAAAAGAGCTACGTCGATGCAAGCTTTGTGGCCGATCGGGATGACTCTGAGTCTCGATCTAGATACATATTGAAAGTGGGAGCAATTAGCTAGAGTAGCTTCGTGCAGAGCATTGTAAACATAGAAATTTGCAAAATACATACGGCTCTGAATGTGGCAGATCCTTAACTAAATTTATCTCACAAGCAAAACATGATCAAACCTTAGTGCTCTTGGGTGTTAATCACATAGCGATGTGAACTAGATTATTGACTCTGGTAAACCCTTTGAGTGTTGGTCACATGGCGATGTGAACTATGGGTGTTAATCACATGGTGATGTGAACTATTGGTGTTAAATCACATGGTGATGTGAACTAGATAATTGACACTAGTGCAAGTGGGAGATCAAGGAAATATGCCCTAGAGGCAATAATAAAGTTATTATTTATTTCCTTATTTCATGATAAATGTTTATTATTCATGCTAGAATTTTATTAACCGGAAACTTAGTACATGTGTGAATACATAGACAAACAGAGTGTCCCTAGTTTGCCTCTACTTGACTAGCTCGTTTATCAAAGATGGTTATGTTTCCTAGCCGTAGACATGTGTTGTCATTTGATGAACGGAATCACATCATTAGAGAATGATGTCATGGACAAGACCCATCCGTTAGCTTAGCACTATGATTGTTTAGTTTGTTGCTATTGCTTTCTTCATGACTTATACATGTTCCTCTGACTATGAGATTATGCAACTCTCGAATACCGAAGGAACACTTAGTGTGCTATCAAACGTCACAACATAACTGGGTGATTATAAAGATGCTCTACAGGTGTGTTTGTTGAGTTGGCATAGATCGAGATTAGGATTTGTCACTCCGATTGTCGGAGAGGTATCTCTAGGCCCTCTCGGTAATGCACATCACTATAAAGCCTTGCAAGCAGTGTGATTAATGAGTTAGTTGCGGGATGATGCATTACGGAACGAGTAAAGAGACTTGCTAGTAACGAGATTGAACTAGGTATGATGATACCGGCGATCGAATCTCGGGCAAGTAACATATACCGATGACAAAGGGAACAACGTATGTTGTTATGCGGTTTGACCGATAAACATCCTTGTAGAATATGTGGGAGAGAATATGGACATCCAGGTTCCGCTATTGGTTATTGACCGGAGAAGAGTCTCGGTCATGTCTACATAGTTCTCGAACCCGTAGGGTCCGCACGCTTAACGTTCGATGACGATCGGTATTATGAGTTTATGTATTTTGATGTACCGGAGGTAGTTCGGAGTCCTGGATGAGATCACAGACATGACGATGAGTCTCGAAATGGTCGAGACATGAAGATTGATATATTGGAAGGTTATATTCGGACACCAGAATAGTTCCAAGGTGTATCAGGTATTTTTCGGAGTACCGGGGGGTTACCGGAACCCCCCGGGGGGTTTATTGGGCCTCATGGGCCTAGTAGTGGAAGAGAGGAGGAAGGCCAGAGGGTGCCCCCCAGCCCAAACCGAATTGGACTAGGGGGGCGGCCCCCTTTCCTTCTCTCCTCCCTCTCCTTTCCCCTTCTCCTACTTGGAATAAGAAAGGGGGGCCGAATCCTACTTGGAGTATGATTGCCCCCCTTGGCGCGCCTCCTCCCCTTGACCGGCCTCCTCCTCCCTCCCCCCTTTATATACGTGGGAGGGGGGCACACCAAAAGTTTCTCTTAGCCGTGTGCGGTGCCCCCCTCCACAGAAACACACCTCGGTCATATCATTGCAGTGCTTAATCGAAGCCCTGCGCTGATAACTTCATCATCACCATCACCACGCTGTCGTGCTGATGAAACTCTCCCTCGGCCTCAGCTGGATCAAGAGTTCAAGGGACGTTATCGAGCTGTACGTGTGCAGATCACAGAGGTGCCGTGCGTTCGGTACTTGATGGGTTGGATCGCAAAGACGTTCGACTACATCAACCGCATTACTTAACACTTCCGCTTTCGGTCTACGAGGGTACGTAGACACACTCTCCCCGCTCGTTGCTATGCTTCTCCTAGATAGATCTTTCATGATCGTAGGAATTTTTTTGAAATACTACGTTCCCCAACAGTTGAATCCACCAACCACCGATGCAAAGATTTTCATTTCATCTTCGAGGTCCGACGACTCATGCACACTTGGATATTCAGCTACCGGTGGTGTCTTTGAACACCACCACTATCATCGATGTCTGGTGGGATGTCATGATGTGCCAAACGGATAGGGACATAAGCACAAGTACATCGGTCATATCATCTCCTTCATGTAGAATCTTTGGAAGGGGAACAAGCGGAACATCTTCAAGGGTAGGAGAATGTCGTATGCTCGAGATTCCCACTGTGCCTTTGAGGGCATCGCTCTCATGGATTCCTATGAAAACCCCTGAGAGAGTAGGGTGTGGTTCTAGGTGTTTTGGCATATTAGGGCAACTCTAACATCGTGCACCAAAACGCCCATTAGTGTCTCAAGTGTGCGCTCCGGATACTTTTTGTCATCCAACATATGCACCAAACGTCTACGGCATGGTCCAGGTCTCCGAATTCCCCTAAATCGGTACCAAACCAGGAGAGGTCCGAATGTCCACCTGGCTCATTTGTGAGGTGGACTACATTTTCTCACACCTCATGTGCTTTTTCCTCTAGGTCTATATGGCCTACCCTGTTGTCCGGATTTGATGCTTATTTGATGTCTACAGTTGGATGATTGGCCCCCCTATCTACGTACACGTCGTGACATAATATTTGATGTGTTTGTTTTGATGCACATCATTAGAGTTGGCCTTGTATAACAAAATGTGGCCACCTGTTTATACATACTTTTTCTATTCTTCTGATGAAAAGGTAGTACTCCTAGTGTCGGTTGATCTAAAAAAGTAAGTCCTATATGCGTAGGGAAAAATGACATGAATACATTGGCGGTCACTGAAGTTCAACCGAAAGCACACTATGGTCGGTGTACTTCTGAATACGCTCATTATGGTCATTGAATACGCCTTGTGGTGATTATGCGGTAATTGGCCCACCGTAGAGCTCTGTATTCTGCTTGCTTGACTGTTCAACATTTCCAAGTAAGCACCAATTGACTAGTCAAGCATGCATACATGGCAGTCGGTTACACCACTCTGCCTATCTGACTGACCGGCGCTGCATAGGTAGAGATAGTGTTGTGACGGGCTGCGACTTATGCATGATTGACCGGCAAGGTTGACCAGTCAACTCAGCAGAATATAGTGGCTCTATGGTGAGTCGGCGACCATATAATTACCGCAACAATGATTCAATGACCGTAACGAGCGTAAGTAAGAGGGCTGTATTGTGCTTTCAACTCAACTTCAAAAAGTTGGCCACATGTTTTGGTCACACGGTTAGAGTTGCCCTTGTATAACAAAATGTGGCCATATGTTTATACATATTTTTTTATTCTTCTGATGGAAATGTAGCGCTCCTAGTGCGGTTGTTTGAAAAGAATAAGTCCCACACGTAGGGGAAAAAATGTTGGATCACGTGTGTCTCACTATCTTAGCCGCTCGATACACAAGAACATGAACACACCGGTGATCACTGAAGTTGAACCGAAAGCACACAACGGTCGTTGTACTTTCGAATACGCCTTGTAGTGATTATACGGTCACTGACTCATCATAGAGCTTCGTATTCTGCTTAGTTGACTGTTCAACCTTTCCAAGTAAGAACCAATTGACTAGTCAAGCATGCATACATGGCAGTCGGTTACACCACTCTGTCTATCTGACAAGCGGGTGCCGCATAGGTAGAGAGTGTTGTGACAGGCTGACACTTATGCATGATTGACCGGCCAATGGTGCTTAATTATGTGAAAAAGATGACCAGTCAACTCAGCAAAATACGTAGCTCTATGGTGAGTCGGTGACCGTATAATCACCACAACACATATTCAATGACCGTAACAAGCGTAAGTACAAGGAACATACTATGCTTTCGACTCAACTTCAAGAAAAATAGAAAAGGAGGATCACCCCGACCTCTGCATCAACTTAATGACACAGTGTATTTATCTCTTACACAGAATACTGCCCTTCCGAGAGGAACGAAAGTAGCAGGGTGTTTATGTGCAAGTTTTCTGGTTTAGTCATTTGTAAGTTCCTAAAAAGAAATCTGAAAACAATTCATGGATGTGTCCATTTGTGCGTTCCCAAAAGACAAACTCGGTAAACGGGTTTTCGGCTTATGTAACGTGCAGAATACTACACCTTCTGTAACCTTCTTACCTGTTAGGTTTTTGGCCCGGTTTTCTTCATAAACGGGGTAAACTTGTTTAGGTTTTTGATCCGGTTTTTCTTATAAACTGGATCAGCCAAAGCCTTTAAGGTGACTCTGGCTTTGGCGGTTTTTTAAGCAATATATTCAAGTGGGGATCCTTTCCCCCTCGGTGATCGTTCCAAAAAAAAAGACAAACTTGGTGCATTTACACAATCTGTTTTTGGCATTGTCTTCTTCTTTTTCTGAATCATCTAGGTCGTGTTTCCTTTTAAGTCTTCACGTTGTCAATGTGAAATTACGATAAGATCAACAAATTTGATTTCGTGTCAAGAAAACACTTGTTTGAGTGCAAGACATGGCATGGCAGCACATGGAATTCCTAGCTTGATACCGGCGGCAGTGTATCCGAGCGTGGTTGCGCATGGGAGCACGTTAGGGCATCTCCAGCCGCACCTCCAGAAAGGCCTCAGAAAAGCCGGTAGCCGAAAAACGGCCCGGTCGGCGCCTCAGAGCCCGATTTTACCGGCTTGGGCGAAAACAGCGCCGGCGGACCCAGCCCGAACCCGGCGCGCTGGGGGGCGCCCGGGGGCGCCGGGGCGAGCTGTTTTGGTGCGAAAAAGACGCGGCCAGCGTCGGCGACTTCGGCGCCTCGTCTTCCCTTAACGGCCTCGGTTCCGTGGGGAATCAATGGCAAGGCTGCCGGTCAGCCTTGCCATTGATTCTCACGGGCGGCGCTTTCACAGACGGCGCGACGCCCTCCTCAGCACGCTGCACACACGGGCGCGGCTCGGCTATAAAAGCCGGGCGGCCTTCACTCGCTGTGCCCCACACCAGCGCCCTCGCCGCCGTCAGCCCTTCCTCTACCTCTCCCGAGCCCGCCCATCCCGCGTCGCCATGGCGTAACGCTTCCCGGAGACGGCGGCAGCGGCAACGGTTGCCGCCGTTCGCCCGCGGTCAGAGTCCTCGCTCTGTTCGGCGAACATCCGGCGCCGCCGGACATGCGCCGGGCCAACGGGTGGAGACTTCGGCCGGGAGTGCCCATTCCCCGCTGTTCGACGCTGCGTGGCGGCGAAATTTCGCCGAGGAGGTCGAGATCGTGGCGCGTCCCTCACCGACGCAACTCTCCTCCCCAAAGACGCCGCCGACAACCACGCGGCATGGGCGGCGATTTCGAAAGCGCCGCCAAAGAAGCAGCGATGGCGTCCACCAACGCTACGGTGGTCGGCGGCGGCGTAACAGCGGCGGGCGCCACTTCGGGCGGCCCTCGCCCACACTCGAGGGCGTGTTTCACGTACCTCGAGGGCGACTCCGCCGTTGGCGTACCCACTTCGGCGCAACACCGGCGCGTCGGGCCATCAACGCCAAGGAGGTTCGGGTCCTCCTCCTCCTCTTCCTCCTTCCGATCCTCATCGCACTCTCCGGCGCTCCGGCCTGCTTTCGGCGTCAAGGCCGAGCCCGCGGAGTCGCCGCTCGGCCGGCGACTCGCGGCCGCATCGTCATCAACGAGGCGGCCGTAGCGCCTCCTCCTCGGCAGCTCCTCCGCGCTTCGTCAAGCCAAAGAGCGGGCCGGGCGCCCGGTGAAGACGGAGTTCGGCAGCGACGCTGCCCTAGAATGGGCGCGCCAGACTCCATTGCGATGGAGAAGGCGCGTCGGGAGAAGGTGAAGGCGCCCGGTAGCGCCCGCCTCGCCGCCGAGGCGCCGACGCCGCGATGAAGACGGGTCGTCGTCTATGCGACGACGGCAGCGACGGCAACGCCGTCGCCAGTCCGCCATGGCGACACCGGGTCCAGCAGGGGCGCCCGCGTCAAAGAGGAGAAGGCCGCCGACGACGATGGGGGCGACGACTTCAGCCCCTTTCTTTTTTAGATTATGTTAATGTAAAGAAAATGCGCGAATTTCGCCGAAATTTACCATGTTTAGCCGAAATTTAACTACTTTTTATCATAATTTCGCCGAATGACCCTTCTTTTTTTTTTAATACGCGTCTGGGTGCGGTCGCGGTAATTTGACCGACAAGCTTCGTCATTTATTTTCATGACATTACCACCCTCGGTGTGACTTTTAGACGCCCTGTGCCAATGGCTGGAGATGTCCTTATTGGCCCTCCACGGCAAAGGAACAAGACAAGGCGACGTTTGCTTGGCCGCAACTAGACGGATAGATACAGTGATACAGACATGGCTAAGATAAGTTAGTTGTATGTTCATGTGGGAGCACCTGGCCGACTGACTTATTCAGACACTTGCCGATTCTCTCTACAATTATCTGCACGGGGAAATATTATCATCTTGGACCAAGTTGATGAGAGTGAAAATTTTGTGATTGTCAGGCATCTGAAAGATGCGGTTTTGAATTCTTTAGTCAGATCAAGCAGCAAAGATGCTCGTTGTCTGCACTGGTACTTCGCACGGAGGTGATTGCACGCTATTATAATCTGCTAATCGGGTTACTGAATAAATTCCGAAGCAAATAATAATACTTGAACAACAGTGTGGAAAATACATGCTCTTATTTCAATATACTGACACCAGATTACAACTGGAGACTGTTAATCCATCCTAGACTTCAAACTCTGCTTATTGAAAATAATCAAAGTCTCTAAGAGGTAGTAGGAACAACCCGACTTCCTGTGATCAGAAGTGAGCTGAAGCTTAACAGCTAGTACTACATGATTTCTACAGACTACACCATAAAACTATGGCAATAAAACTCCAAAGTAAGTACATGCCATGACACACTTCTAATCTTCTACCATATCTGAAGATTGCAGAAGGCACACCAAAAGGAGAAAACAAAAACACTAGAACAATGACACGATCCTAAAACAATTATGAGATGCAATTCTTCACCACTCCATAACAATTGATTGCCAGATTCTTCTGTACCCTGTCATTACTGACCTCTAGAAACAATCTTGTACTTGCCAGTCAATTGTTGCTGCATCAACACATACACAAATCCAACCAAAAAGTTCGCATCAGATCGCTGAAGCAAGTTCAAACAAGACAATGACGAGAAACTCACAAGGTTTTACCTTCTCCCAGAGCTTGGTGTGCTCCCTGCAGAAGCCGGCGACGACGCCGCCGCCCTTCTCCTCGCGGTACTCGATGCAGAGGCCGCCGTTGAGGCCGCACGAGACGTGGAACCCGAGGTCGCACTTGGGCTGGGAGCACTCGAGCGCGCAGCCCCGGCTGCTCTCGCAGACGTAGCAGCGCCTGGTGAACCGCCGGCCGGGCACGAGGGAGCAGTCGATGGCCTCGCGCCCGTCCGGGTCCCGGAAGAACACCTCCGGCACCAGCAGCGCGCACGCGATGTGCGCCCAGGCACCGTCCGTGGTGCGCTTCATGGCGCCGCCCCTCGCCGGGCAGAGGCGGCAGGGCGGGCGTGCCGGCTTGCCCCCCTTCTTCCCCGCGGCGGCGGCGGGCTTGCCGGAGCAGAGCGAGCAGAACCAGTCGCCGTCGGGGATGGACTGGGCCAGCGGGTTGCCGTAGCACGTGGCGTGCACCATGAGGTCGCACCCGTCGCAGAACACGATGGGGTCCGACGGGTCGCCGTCGGTGCTCCGGCACACCGCGCACAGGATGCCGTCGTCCTCTTCTTCCGCGAGACCATCTTGCTTTCGCTCGCCCGCCGCTTCTTCGTCTTCCTTCGTGTGCTCCTCTTCGCATGCCGGTGCTGCCACTTTTGGATCAATCGCGTGGTCGGGTTTCTTGAGCGCTTCGGCTTGAACTTGACACTGTTCGTCAACGACTACATCGGAGAGCTTCTTGCAATGCCGATCAGCCGTTTGCTGGAATGTCTCGAGCACTTCGTCTTGAGATTCAGACTGTTCGCCGTTGACGCCCTTGGAGAGCTTCTTGCAGTGCAGATCACTCGTTTGCTCGAATTTCTTGAGCACTTCGGCTTGAACTTCAGACTGTGTGTCATTGACGGCATCGGATAGCTTCTTACAGTGCAGATCACTAGTTTGCTCGAATTTATCGAGGTCTGCAGCTTGAACTTCAGGTTGCATGCTAGCGACGACATCAGAGACCTTCTTGCAGTGCAGATCGCTCGCTTGCTCGAATTTTTTGAGAACTTCGGCCTGAACTTCAGATTGTGTGTCATTGACGGCATCGGGGAGCTTCTTGCAGTGCAGATCACTAGTTTGCGCTAATTTCTTGGGCTCTTCGGCATGAACGTCAGATTGCATGCTACCGACGACTTCAGAGACCTTCTTGCAGTGCAGATCACTCGCTTGCTCGAATTTCTTGAGCTCTTCGGCCTGAACTTCAGATTGCATGTCATTGATGACATCGGAGAGCTTCTTGCAGTGCAGATCACTCGCTCTTTTTGCAGTGTTTGTTCTGCGGGATTTCTGGAGCACTTGATCCTTGACTTCGTTGGACTTGTTGGTCATCTTGGACGCTTCAGCACCATTCACCACCTTAGGATAGGTGGCGACGCCGCTTTCAACGAAGCCTTGAGGGCAGGCTTCTTTGACGGCGCCGACGAGAGCCCCGTCTGACTTCAATGGTGGAGATGGAGAGGGCGGGATGAACTGCGACATCACGCGCTTGTTCGCCGGGAGGCAAACCGGGGCCAGAGCAGAAGCGTCCTCCGGTGGCGACTGCCACGGAACGCGCTTGTTGGCCTGGACGGAGGTGGCGACGGCGACGCCCTCCGGGCACGACG
The DNA here is from genome assembly GCA_021605145.1 of Aegilops bicornis. Lineage (NCBI taxonomy): Eukaryota > Viridiplantae > Streptophyta > Magnoliopsida > Poales > Poaceae > Aegilops > Aegilops bicornis. The sequence goes on from CM038671.1 coordinate 122,490,830, forward strand.
GCACCAGGACGCGCTGCTTGGCTGGGACGGCGACGGGAGCAGCAGCGTATCCCAGGGGCGACGGCGCATGGACGCGCTTGTTGGCCGGGACGGCGGGGGGAGGAGCGGCGTGCTCCAGGGCCGACGGAGCCTGGACGCGCTTCTTCGCCGGGACGGCTGGGGTGGCGGCGACGACGCTCCCTGGGCGCGGCGGCATCTGGACGTTGTTCTTCACCGGGACGGGGGAAGGAGCAGAAGCGTACTCGGGGGCGACGGCGCCTGGACGCGCTTCTTGGCCGGGACGGATGGAGTGGCGTTGACGACGCGCTCCTGGAGCGGCGGCACCTCGACGTGCTTCTTCACCGGAGCGAGGGGAGGCTTCTTGGACGGGACGAAGGGAGGAGGAGCGTTATCCTCCGGCGGAGTGGGGCGCACGTGGACGCGCTTCTTGGCCGGAAGACACGCCGGCGAGATGGCATCCAGCGGTGGCGCATACGCGCGCTTCTTCGCCGGAAGGCAGACAGGGGCGGGCGCCGCCTCCGGCAGCGGCGGGAGCGCGCGCTTCTTGGCCGGCAGCGGCATGCACGGCGCCAACCCGAGGTTGGAGCCGACGAACTTGAACCGCTTCAGCGGCGGCAGGTCGCGGATGCTGCGGCCACCGCTGCCGGCGGCGTCCCCGGCGATCTCCATGGGCGGGGCGGCGAGATTGGACTGCTCTGAGATTGGCTTTGAGATTTCGCGGGGTGGCGCGGGTGATTTGACTAAGGAGGAAGAAGGGCTTAAATGATCCCGGCGGAGGCGAAAATTTCCGGGATTGGAATCGAGACGAGCGCGCGAGGATTTGGGGAGACGAATTTGAGGAGGAGGCGGTGGGAGGAAGAGAGCTGAATTGGAGAGGGAACGCCGTGGCATCTCGGGGATTTTGGGTTTGATGAAATTTCGAATCCGGCCGCGGAAGCGCCTGTGGTTCGCGCGGAAATTTGTGGTTTCGTTCGTTCGGGGCGATTTTGCGATGAAATCGTGGCGGCGCGGCGCGAATTGGTTTTGCCTTTTTCTTTTCGAGGGATGGCGCGAACCAGTTGCGCGGGCGCGCGGGTCGGGCTGGGAGTTTCGTTTTGGGTCCGGCTTGGTCTCGTGGGCTAGATGTGAAATGGCCCTTTTTAAGGCTGCAGCTCCAGATTCACACATCCCTCAAAAAAAAAAAAGCTCCAGATTCACACTTTCAAGCTAGTTTTGGTGTCTCGACGAAAAATAATTTCGTTTCTCAAGAAAATATATATATCTATACCAGTATAAAAAGGCCAGCGCTACAAATCAGCCGGCTGATAACAAACAAGCATAAGCCTCCTCGCCAGCCGTTAGATTAGCCTATGCGTAGCCGTTAGATCAGGTCAACGCAGAAATCGCACGCAACAACTCGCGCCTCCTCTGCACTGAGCACAACCGTGGTATCTCGCCATCAATCCCACCTCACCATGGCGCCTGCGCCGGTGACCTCGCAGCACAACGCATCAATACTGAGAGCCGATGGAAAACAAAAGCTTCAATGCAACACCGACGACCCCCGGCGAAGCTCCACTACAGACCCATGGCCGCACCGCGGCATGAAAAAAAGCTCTGAGCGGCACCATCGGTGTCCCCGATGAAGCTCCATTGCAGCCGCGGCGGAGCTCCATTGCATCCGGACGTGCTCCATTGCAGCCACCGGCGTGCAGCGTTCTGCGAAGCTCCATTGGAGCCCGGCCACGCTCCACTGCAGCCACTGGCGCGTGCCGTTCCGGCGAAGCTCCATTGAAGCCACGGCGAAGCTCTGTTGAAGCCGCGACAAAGCTCCATTGCAGCCCCCGGCGCGCGGCGTCCGACGAAGCTCCATCAGAGCACCGGATCCGCTCCATTGCAGCCGCAGCGAAGCTCCGTTCCAGCAACGATGGAGCTCCATAGCATCCGGACACGCTCCATTGCAGCCCCCGGCGTGCTCCACTGAAACGCAGCCGACGACGGCGGATCTGCGACGCACGACGACCGCATCTGTTGCGCCGGCGTGTTGTACTGCAGCTCTCCCCATCCGCCGAGATCTGCGTGGAAGCAACCCCTGCCTCCGACAAGAACCACCAGTTGCAGCACACCTATTCGGCAGCACCAACGGCGTGGGTGCACGCAAACAACCGCAGGGCAACACCGGTCGTGGTGGGAGCTCGTTGTTGTGCAGCTCTCTCTCTCTCTCTGCTTGCAGTAATGGCAGAGATCCTCCATGGATTCCAGCTGCGAGGGGAGGGGGTGGGGGATACAACACACACGGGCCAGAATCGGAGGGCATGGCTAGCGGCGGTGGCGCGTGAGCTCTGCACGCGTTGAATAGAAAGAAAAGGCAGAGGGGACAGATCGGGAGGAAGAAGGAAGTGGGAACATTAGGAATCGGGAGAGATAAGGGAGGGGGAGCGTAGCGTGAGGCTGGAGATGTGGCGTGCGCGAGAGGAGGTTTACGCAACGGAGAAATCAGTCGGTTTAGAAATAACGCTTATATATATATATATATATATATATATATATATATATATATATAATGACTCAAATGGGCAGATCCAATTTATCTCGGCCATTAAATCATGTCAATTCAACGATCTAGACTGCTTTTATGTCGAGCGCTCAACACGTTTAGTGTGCAGTTAATTTCATGCCAAATATAGTGCTAATCACATAATAACACGCAAATAATATCTTACTTAATATTCGCATGCACTTAATATACTTTCAAATTAACGTGCATTGCACATATACATTGACTAGTTATAAAAGTATTGTGAGGACCCAAACTAAGGACATGGATTTTTGGAACCTCGATGCAGATAAACAAAAAAATAAAAATAAACAACTCAAAAAAATAGCAAACATAGTTGAATGTGCTACTCAAGTGTGAAGTTTCGCAAAAAAAAATGAAATTCATCAAATTCTGGACCCAAAAAATGTTTTCACGATTTAATTTCTTCCGATTGTCTACTACAAGTTGTGTCCAGCTCCGGCGAGGGAGGAGCGGCGACGGCGGCGCGCCTTCGGCTTGCTTCAGTGCTTATACTTGTCGCCAGGTGATCTACGAATCTGGATGTAATTTATATATTTTTTGTGTTCGTTGTATTGGCATGATTGAAGATGAATATATCCAAAAAAATGAAAAAAAAATGAATGTCATTCCTTTGAGAAACTTTGCATGTGAGTACAATAGTTGTTCATGTTTGTTATCACCAAACAATGGAATTGTTTGAGTTTTTCTTCTACTTTTCAGATTTCACTCTTCATTCGGGTGCCCGTGCACACATGTTCACCATTGTATTTCAACTCACAGTTACATACGCGCGCGCGCACACACACACTCACATCACCCCCACACAAAACTAATATTGGTGCAAATATGTGTGTGTTTTATGTGTGTGCTCGTGAGTGTGCGGGTATGTGATTGAGTATCAATGTGCACACCATCACGTGAGTGCACATTCAATGGTAAACCGTGTCATATTGTTATTATGGTTTTAGATCAATCATGTACTTATATAGGTTACCCTGCAAAAAAATGTACTTATATAGGTTAGATTGATACAACCACCACAAGCCTAACCATATCAACGAATCACGACTCATTTCATTGAGTTTCAATTTCAGAACTCTTCCGCAACGATGTTATGGCTTATTTCTTTTTCATGTCTTATATCTTTCCCTTGTTCTTATTCTTTATCATTTTGCTTTCTGTTTACTTTTAGCATCATCTTTCCATTTCACATTATTTTCCTTCTTCTTCGTTTTAACCTTCTTTTGTTCTTATATTCCATTTTCCATATAACATGCTAAATTTATTTTCTTATTTACGCTCTGACTTGTATTCGCAGGTCTGCTTGCAATTACTATTTTGTTCGGTGTTTGATGATAGACTCAAATCTTATTTTAAATTTATTTTTTATGAAAATAACCGAAAAATGGATGAGATTTGTCTTTTAGGAACATGAATTAAAAATGCTCCACTTTTCAAGATATGCAAACATCTATTTTAATAAGAAAAAATGTATAGTCATCAATATTTCTTTTAGAATACGTGAACCTTTTTGTAGGCATTAACATTAATGACTTACCGTAGGGCAAGAGATAAATTTATGGTTCTATTGGAATATTTGGGCTAGTATATTGCATTTAATATTCTTGAACAAATCACTCAAACTCTACAAACAAATCTAAAGCCAAATAGAATATTGTTTTCCTTGGCCTAGGAAATCATTTTAAATAATAAATTCAAATTCTTAAAGTGTTTTAATTTCAATGCAATGGTATTTTATGTGTGTGCATATGTGTGCGTGCATGTGTGTGTGTGTGTCTTTAGTTTGTTGTTTATTTTCTATTTCCATTTTCCTTAGTTTTTTGGGTTTGTGTTTTACTTTTATTTTGTATTTTATTCATATTTAGATCTCAATTATGTTGTTGCTTTACTCTTTTTTGTGCAACAAGTACATGATTTTATTTTGAAACTACATGGGAACATTGTGCACTAGTAGATTGAATATTTTATCTAATCGACATGAACAGCTAAACCAGACTATATAGACAAATGTAAAACATATCGAACATCGCATTTCTTGATTATGGAAATTGATTTCTAATATACCTAATTATTTAAGTGCCCTTTGACATTTTCTAATTTAAATATACAAATTTATTGGTGTTTGGATATTAATTCACAAACATACGACTTGTACATGTGTGCACTCAACTTTAGAAATGTTTTTTGAAACCTGTTATTCAACCTTAGTAGGTGAAAATGTGTTAGTAAATTTGAGGTGTGAGACCATATGAACAACTCAAAACCCAAACATCTAAGATGTTCGTATGACATTTTTAGCACCCCATCCATATTTATTCACTCTGCATATTATATTAGCTTTGTGTGAAGTTAAAATTTGTAAAAAAATAGTTTGACTGGGTTTATAGAAAATATATATTCACATCTACAGTATAAATATATATGATGTGAGGGTATATTCAATGATGGAACTAATGGTATTGACTTGATATTGTAAATATTAATTTTTTTATAAAGTCAAAGTTTACAAAATTTGGCTTTAAACGAAGCTAATCTTACATTCAAGTTGATCCCACTACTATCAATTCTCACATCATCTAGCCATATCAGGAATTCTCCTCATGTATACATGCATGTGAAGGAAATATGCCCTAGAGGATATAATAAAGTTGTTATTTATATTTCCTTATATCATGATAAATGTTTATTATTCATGCTACAAATGTATTAACCGGAAACTTAGTACATGTGTGAATACATAGACAAAACAGAGTGTCCCTAGTATGCTCTACTAGACTAGCTCGTTAGTCAAAGATGGTTAAGTTTCCTAGCCATAGACATGTGTTGTCATTTGATGAGCAGGATCACATCATTAAAGAATGATGTGATGGACAAGACCCATCCGTTATCTTAGCACTTTGATCTTTTAGTTTATTGCTATTGCTTTCTTCATGACTTATACATGTTCCTATGACTATGAGATTATGCAACTCCCGAATACCGGAGGAACACTTTGTGTGCTATCAAACGTCACAACATAACTGGATGATTATAAAGATGCTCTCTGGTGTCTCCGATGGTGTTTATTGAGTTTGCATAGATCAGATTAGGATTTGTCACTCCGATTGTCGGAGAGGTATCTCTGGGCCCTCTCGGTAAAGCACATCACTATAATTCTTGCAAGCAATGTGACTAATGAGTTAGTTGCGGGATGATGCATTACGGAACGAGTAAAGAGACTTGCCAGTAACGAGATTGAACTAGGTATGATGATACCGACGATCGAATCTCGGGCAAGTAACATACCGATGACAAAGGGACCAACATATGTTGTTATGCGGTTTGACCGATAAAGATCTTCGTAGAATACGTAGGAGCGGATATGAGCATCCAGGTTCCGCTATTGGTTATTGACCGGAGATGTGACTCGATCATGTCTACACAGTTCTTGTGACAGCCTGGATTTTGCCTTCTCTCTTTTTCCGGACTTGCCTTCTCTCTTCTTTCGGACTTGGTTTTTACCGTGGTTTTGCCTCGACTTGATTTGGATTTTGGAATCATTTCAAATGGACTTGTCACTTGGGCATATCCTGGAATTTCACCCAAGTGACCTATCTACCTTATTCCTCCAACAAATCCCCAAAATAATCAAATGAATATTTTTCATAAAAGAAAAATATTCATTTTTCTCTCTGAAATTCAATTCAAAAACTTGTGCTCCAAAGCAACCCCAATTTTTCTTGCTCAGAAAAATCTGAAATAATTCCTGAATATTCTTAGAACCTTGGCACACCTTCCCATGCAAAAATATTGCATGATTTTTTGGAATTTTTTTGCTATAGAAAATCATTTCTCTTCTGGCCCAAAATTCCAGTTTGTACAACAAGTACATTTTCCCTTGAGCTTTTGGCCCTGATCTTTCTTGAGCTTAAACACCCTCTTAAGAAACCCTAAACCCCAGGAGATCAACCCTAATGGCCTTCTAGAAGGTGGCTTAACTTGGCGACCAAGTTTCTGGTCAAAAACTTGCCAGCTTGGTTAAGTCAAATCTGGTCGGCCTGAGCATGAGCTATCACCACTCCTAGACTAAACACTGCATGGACGAACGCATAGACAAGGTTTGGCTGCGCCTGGGCGTCGTCTTGACATGCCAGCTTGGTGACCGCGTGAAGACACGGCGCCTGGCAACGTCTCGACGCGCTCTGGCTGGCGCTTTCCTCTCTGTTTCGCCGTGCTCGTTCCAGCGCTCGCCGACGCCTGCCGCGCCGCTCCTCCAACGTCGAACCATCACCCTGGCGCTCGTCAATGCCGGAGCCGCCGCAGCAAGCACGGGCGCGTCGTGGCCAAAATGCCACAGTGCGCGCGTGCGCTTGTCCACTTCCTCCACCACCTCATGTGCTCGTCCGCGAGCGTGGCAAGCTCTGCGTCGGCGCGGCGTTGCCCCACCGCATTGGAGCTTCTCGTCGCCATTCACCGCGTGTCTAGAGAGCTCCAACGGCGACACGTCCCCCTCGCTCCAGCTATATATAGCGACCCTGCCTCGAATCCTAGCCAAGCACCACACCACACCACCTCCACAAGCACGTAGAACGACCCCAGCTCGGTCGAGCAGGCCTCTGGCCGTTGCCCCGAGCAGAGGACTCCGGCGACCTCTGCAGTCCAGCCGCTGCTCTCCGGTGCCTCTCGAGCTCAAGCAACTGCTTGGGCGGGGCATTGAAGTGCATTCTTTGTTGCACTGGACGCTTGGCTGAGCCCTCGGAGCCGCCCCTAGCCGTCGTCTTCAACCTCTCCGGCGAACCCGTCCGCCACCAAGGCTTGCGAGCTCAACCGCGAGCAGCTCCGTCCACCCCTGAAAATGCAACTATCCCTAGGTGGTTTTGGTAATTCCTAACAACATATAGCTGATTGAGCTAACATTATTCCAAGATAAATATTTCAGGAAAAGCTCAATGAATGGCATGGCATGGATGAGGAAAGTGGACCCCTCAAAATACTAAGGATAAAAGGATTGGTTCAAGCTCAAAGCTCAACACTCTACATTTTATATTTTAGTGATCCAAGATCACATTGAGTCTATAGGAAAAGCCAATACTATCAAGGAAGGATGAGGTGTTGCCTAATGGCTTGCTTGCTCAAAATGCTTAGTGATATGCTCCAAAACCCTCAACTACTTTCTCACATCCACATATGACCTAAACCAAAAGTCCAACTCGGCCCCACCGATTCTTTCTATCCGGCGCCACCGAGTTCAGATGTCATAGCCACTGCCACAAACCCTAGGCAAATCGGTCTCACCGATAGGGATCTCGGTCTCACCGAGATGGGATTGTAATCTCTCTGTTTCCCTTCGTAACGTTTCGGTCCCACCAAGATGAGCGATCGGTCCCACCGAGATTGCAATGTAAACTCTCTGTTTCCTTTTTGTAACATTTCGGTCTCACCGAAATGAGCGAATCGGTCCCACCGAGTTTACCTGACCAACTCTCTGGTTAGCTTATTACCAAAATCGGTCCCACCGAGTTTGTGTAATCGGTCTCACCGAGATTACGTTATGCCCTAACCCTAACCATATCGGTCCTACCGAGTTGCATGTCGGTCCCACCAAAAATCCGAACGGTCACTAGATTTGCTGTATCGGTCTGACCGAGTTTCTCAATTAGGTCTCACTGAGATTGGTAAGTTTTGTGTAACAGTTAGACTTTGTGTGGAGGCTATATATACCCTTCCACCCACTCTTTATTCGTGGAGAGAGCCATCAGAACGAACCTACACTTCCAATACACATTTTCTGAGAGAGAACCACCTACCCTTGTGTTGAGGCCAAGATATTCCATTCCTACCATACGAATCTTGATCTTTAGCCTTCCCCAAGTTGCTTTCCACTCAAATCTTCTTTCCACCAAATCCAAATCCTGTGAGAGAGAGAGTTGAGTGTTGGGGAGACTATCATTTGAAGCACAAGAGCAAGGAGTTCATCATCAACACACCATTTGTTACTTCTTGGAGAGTGGTGTCTCCTAGATTGTCTAGGTGTCACTTGGGAGCCTCCGACAAGATTGTGGAGTTGAACCAAGGAGTTTGTAAGGGCAAGGAGATCGCCTACTTCGTGAAGATCTACCGCTAGTGAGGCAAGTCCTTCGTGGGCGAAGGCCATGGTGGGATAGACAAGGTTGCTTCTTCGTGGACCCTTCGTGGGTGGAGCCCTCCGTGGATTCGCGCAACCGTTACCCTTCGTGGGTTGAAGTCTCCATCAACGTGGATGTACGATAGCACCACCTATCGGAAGCACGACAAAAACATCTGTGTCTCTAATTGTGTTTGAATTCTCCAAACCCTTCCCTTTACATTCTTGCAAGTTGCATTCTTTACTTTCCGCTGCTCATATACTCTTTGCATGCTTGCTTGAATTGTGTTAAGATTGCTTGACTTGTGCTAAGATCGCTAAAATCTGCCAAAGACTAAAATTGGGAAAAGGATAAGTTTTTATTTGGTCAAGTAGTCTAATCACCCCCTCTAGACATACTTTCGATCCTACAAGTGGTATCAGAGCTTTGGTCTCCATTTGCTTTGATTTCCATAGCTTTTGGTGGTCATAGCCTTGGTTTCACAACCTAGGAGAGTATGGCGTCTAGCGAGGGAAATTACTACCATAGAGATCCTTACTTTGATGGTAATAATTTTGCTAGTTGGAAGCATAAGATGAAAATGCATATTCTTGGACATAACCCCGCCGTTTGGGCTATTGTGTGTATTGGCTTGCAAGGTGAATTCTTTGATGGGAGAGAACCGAACCGTGAATCTAGCGCGGAAGAGTTGAAGATGCTGCAATACAACGCTCAAGCTTGTGATATCCTCTTCAACGGATTGTGCCCGAAGAATTCAACAAAATCAGCCGTCTTGAGAACGCAAAGGAAATTTGGGATACTTTGATTGATATGCATGAAGGTACCGACTCCGTCAAGGAATCCAAGTTGGATGTGCTTCAAAGTCAACTTGACAAGTTCAAAATGAAGGATGGAGAAGGTGTCGCTGAAATGTACTCTTGGCTTGCTCTTATCACAAATGAGATTGCCGGCTTAGGAAGTGAAGAGATGACCGACAGATTCATCATCAAGAAGATCCTAAGAGCCTTGGATGGAAAATATGATAACGTGTGCACATTGATCCAAATGATGCCCAATTACAAAGATCTCAAGCCAACGGAAGTCATTGGAAGAATTGTTGCTCATGAGATGTCACTCAAGGATAAGGAGGAACTTCACAACAAATCAAGTGGTGCTTACAAAGCCTCATGTGAAGCCCCCACATAGTCAAGTGAGAAACAAACCTTTAATGAAGAATTGAACTTAATGGTGAAGAACTTCAACAAATTCTACAAGAGTAGAAGCAAACAGAGAAGCTCCAAGTCAAGGTCCTACAATGACAAAAGATCTTCTAGTCGAGAGCATAATTGCTACAAGTGTGGAAGACCCGGACACTATTCCAATGAGTGTACAGCACCCTACAAAAGAAGAGAAGATTCTCCAAGAAGAAGAAGTAGAAGAGAAGAATCACCACCAAGAGAGAGAAGGAGTAGATATGATCGTTATGAACGAAGACCCTCGCGGAGAAGCAAGGATTCAGAAAGGAAGGACAAGTCATCAAGGAGCTACACAAAACAAAGACATCAAGCTCATGTTGGTGAATGGGTATCCGGCTCCGACTCCGAAAATCACTCCGAGAGAAGCTATCACTCCGACTCCGAACATACTCAAGATGAAGGTGTTGCCGGTCTAGCACTTGTGTCAACCAACTCCTACGACATATTTGATTCACCAAATGAAGGAATTGGAAGATGCTTCATGGCCAAAGGTCCAAAGGTAACACATCCCGAGTATGTTGATTTCAATAGTGATGAAGATGACTTGTTAGGTGATGATGATTTACTTGTTGACAACTCTAGTGATGAATAATATGATGAAACGTCAATTAATCATGCTAATCAAGATAAAACGAATGACAATGATAAGGAGAAGATTGAGCTTCTAACTAAAGAACTATACACTCTTAAGTTAGCTCATGAAACTATCTTAGGAGATCATCGAGAACTTTTAAGGACTCATGAGAAGTTACGCTTTGAAAAGCTCAACCTTGAGCAAGAGCATGAGTTCTTAAAGGCAATCAATGATGATCTTCGCAAGAAAAGTTCTTCTTACATTGCCAAGCGTTTACTCTTATCTACTTACATGCCTCAAGTCAAGACTAGTAACAAGAACAAGAAGGATTCTTCCTCTAGTAGTAACAATAATCATGCTAAATCCAATGTTGTTGCTTCTAGTAGTTCTCTTGATTCCACTAATGATTCTCTTAACCAAGTTACACTTGAGCAAGAAAATAGCTTATTGAAGGGAATCATAGAGAAAGGTGTTTACAAGAGACTTGCCGGGAGTAAGCAATTTGAGGAAATTATGCATAAGCAAGGAAGGCACCGGAAGAATCAAGGTGTTGGTTTTGAACGAAAGTTCAATGCCAATGGAGTTGAGTGGGAAGAAGATCAATACCCCAAGATGAAGTTTGTTCCCCAACAAGAGAAGTATGATCCTACTTCTTTCAAAGGGACACAAGCTCAAGATGATCTTCCACCACAAGACCACAAGCAAAAAGGCAAGGACAAGCTTCAAGAAGAAATTGATGCATTTGAAGAAGCTCCTAAGGCCTTGGTCAAGTGGGTTCCCAAGACTACATCAAGTTCCACTTCATAAAAAACGACTACAACTCCGAGGATTCCCATCAAGATGATGTGGATCCCGAAGAAGAAGAACTAGAGAGTTCTTGAGGGTGACTCCGCCAACATATTTCACTCATATCATTTTGGCAAGGACAAGTGCAATCAACTTTCACATCTTGCACTAGTTTAAGGAGTCACAAACCCTCTTGTTGGTAAGACAAGGGACAAGGTAACCTAATGCTCTCTTAAACATTATCTTGTGTGTGCATCACTCTATGTCTATGGATATCCTTGTTTGTTCCTTGTGGGACTAACCCGTGTAGGTATTGAAAGTGCAACTCACTCCCAAGGATTGCTCCAAATGATCTACATCAACATTGAGCATCCACATCTTCAACACCTACATGAAGTCATCAACGACAAAACCCAAGGTTAGTTTATCCCTCTAAGGGGGGATCTCACATCTAGGGGGAGCTTTACTCTAAGAATTGAGCTAAAGCAACTCTAATGGTGTGAACACAACAATGCATTACGTAAAAGTGGTAACCCCACTTGAGCTTAAATGAGTATGACCTATGATCAAATGTTCTCATTTGATTCCTAAGTCAATATGCTCATATATAGATGACCTAGTCATCGCCAATTGCTTGATAGATGCTAGAATTGGTTGTGCATGCTTTGCCACATATTTCATTTGCCATTTTACTATGTGAGCATGTTGGTTGCATATTTTACTCATTCGAGGACATCCACTTGTTGTTTTGATTGATTGTTTTCTTTTTCTTTTGCCAAGTGGATGGATAATAATGCCTAAGAACCTTCTCCAGCTATCTATGCTCTCCTCGTCTCAAACTCTATTCATGCTACATCACAAAATTTGATCAAGTCAGATTCAAACCACTCTGTGTGAGGAGCACTCGGAGTCCCCGATTAAATCATAGGCTTAAACTTCCAAAACTTCTTTGTGCGTTTCGGTCTGACCGATTCATCCATTTTGGTCATACCAAGATCACTAAGTCAATCTAGGTTTTCAATCTCGGTGCAACCGATTTGAACTTTTTGGTCACACCGAGTTGCTGTAACTGCTTGCAGTTATGCATCTCGGTGCCACCGAGTTGTTCCACTCGGTCACACCGACAGGGTCGGGCTATATATACCCACGGGGAAAAATTTGGAAAATTTCTCCGAACTCTTTCGCCCGCGCTCAGCCCGCTCTGCCTCTAGGGTCTCCGGATCGTCCTCCTCATCGCCAGCTGCCTCCTGCCGCTGGTCTCTGCCGCCGTCAACGGGAATCATCCCGCTGTTGCCGCCGTAACGAGTTCATCGCCGAACTAGGGTATGAACTTGATCACTGTGCTATCCTTATCTGATTCCTAGCACATTGTGTTCGCCATGAATCTTGCCACGATTGAAACTATCCTATCCAGTCAAAACACTCCGTGGATTAGAGATGAATTGAAAATTTAGGGTTAGGTTTCCGCCGAAACCATCTCGGACCAACCGAGTTGTGGAACTCGGTACCACCGATTCGGCTAAGGCCATTGCACATGTAACTCTCGATTCGACAAAGAATTGCAAATCGGTGTGACCGAGTTCAGGACTTTGTGAAACCCTAGCAGTCTCGGTGCCACCGAACTATGACTCGGTCTGACCGAGTTCACTAGTTTAGGTTCCAAAAGCTGCTTCGGTATCACCGAGTTTACAAATCGGTAGATCCGAAATGCTCTCTGTGGAAAACTAAAACTAAGTTTTTGACTCATTCTTTTGCAAAAACCTCTGTATTTTGTGATGCTCATCCACTCTATCTCATCTATATCTACTCACAGGGTCTATTGTCAATTGATTGCAATATGTCCGATCAAAGTGACAGCGAGCAGGGGAAGAGGAGCAGGTTCACATGAGTGAGGGCACTAGTCCCTCTAGCAGCTATGATGAGGGCAGCAGGAGCACCCCAAGCAACCTACCCAAAGCTGCCACCGGGGCGGAAAGAAGAGAACCTCGAGAATCGAGGATGAAGACTATGTGGCGATTGAGGATGAGGCCACTTCCAAGAAGAAGGTGCTCAAGAAAGAATATGGCTCAGCTGACAACTAAGCTGTGTCACGAAGACCAAAAGGCCAGCAGGAAGACAACCCATGTCTAAAGCCAGAACCTCCACTCAAGCATCTCTGGAAGCTGAACCCAAAGAGGATGCTCGAGAAGGGAAGAAGAGGAAGGAAAGGGTCAAGAAGACCATGGCGGAGTAATTGGAAAGCCTTCCATGATGGAAGAGGAGGAAGAAGAAGAGGATCTTGCACCGGCACCCAAAGCTCGGAAGCTTATGGGTGATGCCATTAGGTCGAGGGCTGCTTCATCAAAGCCCAAAGTAGCACCCAAGGCTGCCTCCAAACCCAAGACTACACCCAAGAGGAGTACCAGGAACATTCCAGCTGCTGAGAAGAACAAGGCCCCATTGCCTGAAACTGTTGCTGAAGAAGAAGATGATGAGACACATGTTTTGAGAAAATTGAAGCCTAAAATCCCAGATCATAATGATGCCCATCCTGTAGCTGAGAACATGAAGATCAGGAAGGACTCGAGGATTAAGGCTATGGAGAGAGTCGATCCATATGCCACGGAAGGAGAATTGTTGTAGACTACAGGTTCCACACAAAGGAACAAAGAGGACTTCTATGAGACAATCTGCTTTGGACAAGAAGCCAATAGTGTGTGCCATGAGATGGGTCAAATGGGAATACATCAAGGAGAATGAAGAACACTATCCTGGTGTGTATGACAGCTTGATGCTTGTGGAGTGGCAGACTTTGTTGGGCAGAAGCTCACAAAGTGGAATGATGAGCTAATAATGCAATTCTACTCCACAACACACTTCTATCCAGATGGCAGGATGGTATGGATGTCTGAAGGTACTAGGTACCAATCATCAATTGAAGAATGGGCAAATCTGATCAATGCACCTAAGGAGGAAGAGGATGACTTGGATGTCTATGCCAAGAAGAATATGGATCACAACACTATGTCACATATGTACAAGGAGATCCCTGATGCTTCTATAGAATCACACAAGTTTGGATCAGTACATTACCTTTTGTCAGGACTGCCAACCATGAACTGGATTCTTAGGCACACTCTCTTGCCCAAATCAGGTGATCACAACATGATCAGAGGCCATGCAATAAATCTGCTACACTTATTTGATGTGCCACAAAAGTTCAAGGTCATGAGTCTTATAGTTGAAACTATCAAGAGGACAGCAGCTGACCAAAAGAGAAGTTGTGGGTATGCCGCACAGATCCAGAAGCTGATTAACTCAAATATGGGCACTGGCACATACTTGTTGGACAAGGAACACATGCCTATCTATCCAGACTTTGAGGACAACCAAGTGGTTATGAATGAAGATGAACCATCTTCTGTGCAAGCTCAAGCGAAGAAGGAGAAGACAAGGACTGAGAAGGCTGCCAAGATGCCAACAATGGAAGAGGCATCTCAGTACTTCCTGAAGAGCAAACAGGATCAACTTGGCTACTTGATTGCATCCACTCTGAGGATTGAGAAGGGGCTGGCCACCTTGACTCAAAACCAGGAGAGCCTGGAGGATATCATGGAGCAGAAGTTCTATGACATGGATGTGAAGGTAACAGAGATCCAGTCTGTTATTGAGCAACTTCAGGATGATATGCAAGAGAGGAAGGGCAAGGCAACCACTAAGGCATTTGCCAGAGTGCCTAGAGCTCAGAGATCAACTGCAGTGCCGATGTGGACACGAGCCACTTCATCCGCACTACCAGCTACAGCCTGCCACCAGCTCCAAAGCACCTACTCCACAAGCTCCATCTACATCAACTGATGCCTTCGTCCTTGGCATTACATCACGAGAGACGATTTAGTGCTATGCATTTTCTATGAACTTTTGGTAACTTGTTGCCAAAGGGGAAAAAATGTATAGATCATAGGCTTCGAGAGAAGGCGTTGCTTTTATTCTCTCTTGCTTTGGTGGTTGAACTTTATTTGCTTGATTGAGATACTTTATGTACATGTGATACTTGGATGATCATGTGTTTGATCATATGCTACATTAATGCTTGTTGGATGACATTATCCTTTTATCTCTATATGATCATTCACTTTGTTGGTGATGAGTGCATGTATTCTATTGTTATCATTTTGAGTGCTCCACCAAGATGTATGTGACATGGAAGAGTAACCCATGAGCCTAACTCTTTGTGCATTTGCAGTCCAAAGCAAATCTTAAACTATGCACAAATTTAAGGGGAGCTCTTACTTTTCACATACTTCTCAAGCGACAATGTTTTTCACTCTTATTATCATTTGTCGAAGCTTTGATCTATATGTTGTCATCAATTACCAAAAAGGGGGAGATTTAAAGTTCAACTATCCCTAGGTGGTTTTGGTAATTCCTAACAACATATAGCTGATTGAGCTAACATTATTCCAAGATAAATATTTCAGGAAAAGCTCAATGAATGGCATGGCATGGATGAGGAAAGTGGACCCCTCAAAATACTGAGGATAAAAGGATTGGCTCAAGCTCAAAGCTCAAGACTCTACATTTTATATTTTAGTGATCCAAGATCACATTGAGTCTACAGGAAAAGCCAATACTATCAAGGAGGGATGAGGTGTTGCCTAATGGCTTGCTTGCTCAAAATGCTTAGTGATATGCTCCAAAACCCTCAACTACTTACTCACATCCACACATGACCTAAACCAAAAGTCCAACTCGGCCCCACCGATTCTTTCTATCCGGCGCCACCGAGTTCAGATGTCATAGCCACTGCCACAAACCCTAGGCAAATCGGTCTCACCGATAGGGATCTCGGTCTCACCGAGAAGGGATTGTAATCTCTCTGTTTCCCTTCGTAACGTTTCGGTCCCACCGAGATTGCAATGTAAACTCTCTGTTTCCTTTTTATAACATTTCGGTCTCACCGAAATGAGCGAATCGGTCCCACTGAGTTTACCTGACCAACTCTCTGGTTAGCTTATTACCAAAATCGGTCCCACCGAGTTTGTGTGTCAGTCTCACCGAGATTACGTTATGCCCTAACCCTCACCATATCGGTCCTACCGAGTTGCATGTCGGACCCACCGAAAATCCTAAAGGTCACTAGGTTTGTTGTATCGTTCTGAACGAGTTTCTCAATTCGGTCTCACCGAGATTGGTAAGTTGTGTGTAACGGTTAGATTTTGTGTGGAGGCTATATATACCCCTCCACCCACTCTTCATTCATGGAGAGAGCCATCAGAATGAACCTACACTTCCAATACACATTTTCTGAGAGAGAACCACCTACCCTTGTGTTGAGGCCAAGATATTCCATTCCTACCATACGAATCTTGATCTCTAGCCTTCCCCAAGTTGCTTTCCACTCAAATCTTCTTTCCACCAAATCCAAATCCTGTGAGAGAGAGTTGAGTGTTGGGGAGACTATCATTTGAAGCACAAGAGCAAGGAGTTCATCATCAACACACCATTTGTTACTTCTTGGAGAGTGGTGTCTCCTAGATTGGGTTGGTGTCACTTGGGAGACTGAGACAAGATTGTGGAGTTGAACCAAGGAGTTTGTAAGTGCAAGGAGATCGCCTACTTCGTGAAGATCTACCGCTAGTGAGGCAAGTCCTTCGTGGGCGACGGCCATGGTGGGATAGACAAGGTTGCTTATTCGTGGACCCTTCGTGGGTGGAGACCTCCGTGGACTCGCGCAACCGTTACCCTTCGTGGGTTGAAGTCTCCATCAACGTGGATGTACGATAGCACCACCTATCGGAACCACGACAAAAACATCCGTGTCTCCAATTGCGTTTGAATTCTCCAAACCCTTCCCTTTACATTCTTGCAAGTTGCATGCTTTACTTTCTGCTGCTCATATACTCTTTGCATGCTTGCTTGAATTGTGTTAAGATTGCTTGACTTGTGCTAAGATAGCTAAAAGCTGCCAAAGACTAAAATTGGGAAAAGGATAAGTTTTTATTTGGTCAAGTAGTTTAATGTAACATCCCAAAATTCTAAATTTTGGAATGTTATATTAAATAAATAACTATGCTTGTTGTCTGATTGTTTGTCTGATTGATTGAGTGAAATTGAGTGGAACTTGAAACTTTTGAAAGTTGAATGAGAGGGAATGAGATGACTTTCCCAAAACTTTTCCCTTGCCTTTTGGATCCCCATGAACTCAAGTTCATTCCAATACCAAAGCCTAGAGTGAAGATGACATGACTTCTTCCATTTTGAAATGAATAGGGTTTTGGAAAAGATTTGAATTTCATTAGGGAAGATTTCAAATTCAAAGCTTTAAGCAACTCAATGATTTTCATGAGGGAAGATAAAATGACTTCTTCAATCATATGAAATATGAGTTGGAAGTTAAAAAGTATCAATTTGAAAGTCATTTGAAAGTGCTTGAAACCCTCTTTCAAAATTTTGAATTTTAAATTTGAATTCAAACTTTGGCATGTGGGAAACATTTCAAAAAACTAAGCACGATAAATACTTGATCAAAAGTATGAGAGGAGCAAACATGACACTCCAAATATGTCAAGAAAACAATGCCAAAAGTTTTGGATTCAAATCTGAATTTTATTTGAATTTGAAAAAATGGATTTTTATAAAGTTTGGATTTTGCCTTTGGAAAAATGTTCAAATGATAGGAATATTCCTGATCATTTTGGTATATATATACCCTATATAGAATATTTATAGTTATCGTTTTAATTCTGTTTTTGTTTTATTTAAAAAATAAATTTTAAAAGAAAAAAAAAAAACCAGGCTTGACGAGCCACCCAGGAGCCCAGCCCGCGCCGCCTCACCCTCAGCCCCCTTGAGGCCTAGCAGCCTGGCCCAAGCGGCCAGGCGCCGGCGCCGAGCCGACCCGGCGCCACCACCCGCCCCTCGCCTGAAAGGCCTAGGCCTCGGCCACCCGACCCCTCGCCCTCTCTCCTCTCGCTGACCCGTGGGACCCACCCGTCTCCTTCCCCTCGCCCACGCCACCGAGCCTTGGGAGATCCACCGGATCCGAAGGATCCGGATCCCCGACAGCCCGATGCCCTTCCGAGGCAAGCCCGAGGTCCCGGCTATAAAGAGCCGAGCCCCGCACCCCATTCCCCTAGCCTCATGGGACCCCTCTCCCTCTCCTCCCGAGCTCACTGAGCACCGGAGCCCTCCCCGCCGCCATTGTTGCCGCCTGGTCCGACGCCTGGTCCACCCCGACCCCCCAACACCACCGAACCCTCCCCGACCTCAGGCGCATCTTCCCGGCAGTCGCGGAGCTCCCACGCCTTGACGCCTCGGCGCACTTCGCCCGCCCGCCCGCCGTCGCGGAGTCCGTAAGTCACTGCATCGCCCTCCCGTCCAGATCCTAGATCTAGGGCTAGGATTAGAACAGAAGGGTTAGGTTTTAGTTAGAAACCGGCCGGTTCGATCGGTTTAGTTTTTAGTTTAGGTTTTTATTTTTAGGCCGGTTCGTTTAGTTTAAACCTAGGGCCCGTTTAGACTATTTAACGCCTAGTGCATGAGTATAGGCCCATTAGGCCTTTTCTTTTATTTTGATTTTCTGTTTTAGCGAATAGTTTCTGTTTTCAAAAATGTATATCTTTTATTCTGTTTAATATTTTTGATGATTCTTTTTTGTTGGATTGCAAATTTTATGTAGTTTCTGTAGAATACATATTTGGCTATGTTAAAATAATTAAAAATGCTTTAATTTAGTTTTAGTCAGAATAGTAAATCTGCTATAACTTGAGTTAGAAAAATTATTTTTGCATGATTCTTTTTGTCCCAACTTTATTTTGACATTGCCAAACCCTAGAAATTAACTTGGGTATTTTAGGATTAATAAATAATTAGTTTTAAGCAGAATCCTATTAATCCTAATTAATTAGCTAGCTCCTGTTTTCCTATTAAATTAATTAGTAAATTAATTTATTTTTAACTTGTGATTGGTTATTCTAGGTTAGTTTCTGTCACTCTAGTAGATGAACTTTTATTTATAATTAATAAAAGTTTTAATTTATTTTTCTTAATAGAAATTGGATTAGGCCTATTATGAGTTTTATAATAGCTTTTAAATTAATTCTTTTTGCTCCTAGTTACTTAGTGAATCCTTTTCTGTTAAGTTAACCTAAAACCATGATTAGGTTATATTAAGAAATCTTTATTATATAAAAACTATTTTTTTGCTATGGTTTGAAGTAGGGAAACTTTGAGTGGCCTTTCTTTGAGTTTTTCTTTTGGATTTGGTTTGGTTGTTTTGTTGTGTTATGTTGCTATTGTTATGTTATTGTGTTAAGTGATGTTATGCTATGTGCTTATTATAGTTATTGTTTGCCTCGGTAGAATTTTTGAGTGCGAAGATTGCTACTCTGAAACCCTAGTTTTTGAAGATCGTCAACCAGGCAAGTTCACTTTGACCATGCTTTCTTACCTATGTTTTTATTGCATTTAGTGGCATCCTTGCAACCACCCCTCAGTAGTGTTATTGAATCCTTGTAGTTGAGTAGTATGCATGAGGTAGGAACCCATCACCTGTTACCAAGCCCGGGGCGTTATTTATTTTAAAGCTACGCTATAATAGACGGGGTTTGGTATGAGTGCACGAGTGGTGTGAAGAAGGAGGACTCTACGTCAATGGCGACAACTCCATGATGGAATCTGCAAGGACTGCACCTTCAAGACCTCAAGACTTCAAGACTCGAGACAAGAATTCAATACACACTCTTTGGGTGAAGGACGGTTGACGGGCACCTGGAGAAACCAGTGGTTGGCGGGATGCATGGAGAAGCGCCATGACATCTTGCGGAAAGCTTCACCCAGACTCAAAGAGACGGAAGAATACTTCATGACCGAAGCTTACGTGCAACCGCAAGTCATTATGGGCTCGCTTGGTTGACCTTAGTTGTGACTCTGGCTGGGGCCGGTGCTAGCAGATGTAGAACTACGGTAGGACTGGATGGGTGCCGGACGGTGGTCGGAGGAACTCTTTGGAAGACCATGTTTGGTCATCTTGTTCTCAAACACTACGAAGTGCGAGAACGTAAAAAGAGGGATCGAATCTTGCGGGTAAAGTGTACAAACCTCTGCAGAGGGTTTAAACCTAATCGATTAGCCGTGTCCCCGATTCTGAGCAATTTGAGCATCTGGACTTGGATCTATCTCGGAACTCTCAACACCGGATTGATAACTTAATTGTGGGCAACTTATGATGATTTTGGGCTATGAGACATCGGTTGGCGGAACCATGTCATGATAGAAAACTCCATAGTACAGACTCCATTTATTCCTTTGATGTAGGTAAAATAAAATCAGCTTTTACGCAAACAAAACTCAGATACAGAGCCATAAAGCCCTATTGCATATAGTATAGTTTTATCATCTGTTTTCTCATATTGTGATCTTGCCGGTACATTCAATGTCTTGACCTACACGGCTGCAACGTATCATGTTGCGAGATATTTCCTCGACAGTAAGAGTTACGATCTGAGGTTACGGTCTACACTCAACTTTGCCGATGGCGTTGATGGGACTCCACACCCGTTTGATTGTTTCAATGAGTATTATGAGGTATATATCAGTTTTACGTTATTTATGCATGTGATTGCACTTTGATATATACATTGATGTACTGTGTGTGCCAAAGATACCGATCTGTGGATGGCACAAGAATACAGAGGCTTGACCGTGCGAGGTCGGGTCGCTACAGAGATGGTATCGAGCACATGTTGATTTGAGGACGTGACCCTAGACATCGGAAAGCCCTAGGACAGGATATCTCAAAAACTTTATTTACAAAAGACTCTTACTCCTCATCTTTTCTGATTTTATCAAATAGACCCTCTCACCTCAAATAGTTAGAATATACCCCTTATCCTTTGATCACCCGGAGGATCAACTGAAGACGCTCCAAGAAGGATTTGAAATCGGAGAACTGATGACCCCTTCAGTAAAGAGGATTTCACCATGTATTAGAAGCTAGAACAGTTGAAGACTCAAGACTTGGAAAGATCTGAAGAATTATTAGACCTTTAGAAGACCAAACCCTGTTATACACTTACGTTAGATACGATGATTTGTGAGCTGTCATTTGTTTGATGTTTTAAAATGACCACAAAGTAAAACTTGTTTCTTCAAAAAACTATTGTCTGCATTGTGTGTATATCCCTCCCCACCTCTCTCATATCTCACCCTAAAACCCTTGAACCCCATAGATGATGAAAGAAGTTGGACTGATATTCTCTGAACCGAAGACTCAGCCGGAAGCAGAGCTATGGATGCAGAACATGGAGAATCACTTCGGGAGCAATTTGGTTTTAAGGAAGAATGAAGTATCGTACGCTCTTCAGTACTTTGAAGGAAGTGCTGCAACATGGTGGCAGATGCATCAAGCTATCTGAGGATGGAATGGAGCAAAGACTTGGGAGGAATTCAAGAAGACCTGTTGGGATCATGTCTCATCCGGAGGCACCATGATAACCCGAAGAAGAAACCTTGTGCCTGCAAGATTTGCGGAGAAATAGGACACACCCAGAAGGTTACGCAAAAACCTGAGAGTGGTGAAGTAACGATAGATGTTTTGTTTGGCTTGCGAAACCATGGAATTACTCGAACCCGGTTCGAGAACAAGAGAAATTCTGCAATGCTTGTGAGTATGCCTAAGTGTTAGAATACGTGATCCGATATTTACGTATGTGGTAATGATTCAAATGCACGGGATGGATTGGCCCCATACGAAGACTTCTATCATGAACTATCATATGTTGATGGAAAATCGAGAGCCTTGAAAACCTTAGAAGAGTGTCGACACGATAAGCCATAAAACCATAGAATGGTAGTACGATGGAACCCTTTACAGGCAACCGTTGCCAATCGTAGGATATACGGTGAAGTTCAACCCAGACCCGTTTTCTGCAGGAGAAACCATTAATGGTAGACCACCATGAGTGTTTCGATAGTTGTCTAGAATGGACACAGACCTATCAGCTAAGAAGATCCAAATTCTGGACGAACTTCAACTTTGACGAACCGACCCAAGATTCTGAGGAAAACTCTATACTTCTGGCAGAAGAGCTTTAATGAAGGAGCTATTGTAAGATATGTGAAGAGACATACATTGTCAACACTCCAGAGGAAGTATCTGAGTTTATTGGAACCCTGACCTTTCTGACCAAAACATTTGCTAGAAGACCCCAACCCCTAACCTTTTCTTGCTAACCTCTTCGAATCTCGAGGACGAGATTCATTTTAAGTGTGGTTTGTAACATCCCAAAATTCTAAATTTTGGAATGTTATATTAAATAAATAACTATGCTTGTTGTGCGATTGTTTGTCTGATTGATTGAGTGAAATTGAGTGGAACTTGAAACTTTTGAAAGTTGAATGAGAGGGAATGAGATGACTTTCCCAAAACTTTTCCCTTGCCTTTTGGATCCCCATGAACTCAAGTTCATTCCAATACCAAAGCCTAGAGTGAAGATGACATGACTTCTTCCATTTTGAAATGAATAGGGTTTTGGAAAAGATTTGAATTTCATTAGGGAAGATTTCAAATTCAAAGCTTTAAGCAACTCAATGATTTTCATGAGGGAAGATAAATGACTTCTTCAATCATATGAAATATGAGTTGGAAGTTAAAAGTATCAATTTGAAAGTCATTTGAAAGTGCTTGAAACCCTCTTTCAAAATTTTGAATTTTAAATTTGAATTCAAACTTTGGCATGTGGGAAACATTTCAAAAAACTAAGCACGATAAATACTTGATCAAAAGTATGAGAGGAGCAAACATGACACTCCAAATATGTCGGAAGAAAACAATGCCAAAAGTTTTGGATTCAAATCTGAATTTTATTTGAAAAAAATGGATTTTTATAAAGTTTGGATTTTGCCTTTGGAAAAATGTTCAAATGATAGGGAATATTCCCCTGATCATTTTGGTATATATATACCCTATATAGAATATTTATAGTTATCGTTTTAATTCTGTTTTTGTTTTATTTAAAAAAATAAATTTTAAAAAGAAAAAAAAAACCCCGGGGCGCCAGCCAGGCCACCCCAGGCCCAGCCAGCGCCGCCTCACCCCTCAGCCCCCCGCGCCAGGCCTAGCCAGCCCAAGCCCAGGCGGCCAGGCGCCCGGCCGAGGCCGGCCAGCGCGCCACCCTCGCCCCCTCGCCCGAAAGGCCTAGGCCTCGGCCACCCGATCCCCTCGCCCCTCTCTCCCTCTCGCTGACCCGTGGGACCCGCCCCGTCTCCTTCCCCCTGCACGCCACCGACCTCATGGGAGATCCACCGGGATCCCGAAGGATCCGGATCCCAGCGACCCCGATGCCCTTCCGAGGCAAGCCCGAGGTCCCGGCTATAAAGAGCCGAGCCCCGCACCCCATTCCCCCTAGCCTCGGGACCCCTCTCCCTCTCCCTCCCGAGCTCACCGAGCACCGGAGCCCTCCCACGCCATTGTTGCTGCCGTCGGCCTGGTCCACCAGGCCCCCCAACACCACCGAACCCTCACGACCTCGTGCGCATCTTCTGACCAGTCGCCGGAGCTCCAAGCCAGACGCCTCGGCGCACTTCGCCGCCGCCGCGCCGTCAGAGTCCGATGAAGTCACCGGCATCGCCCTCCCCGTCCGATCCTAGATCTAGGGCTAGGATTAGAACCCCGAAGGGTTAGGTTTTAGTTAGAAAACCGGCCGGTTCGATCGGTTTAGTTTTTAGTTTAGGTTTTTATTTTTAGGCGGTTCGTTTAGTTTAAACCTAGGGCCCGTTTAGACTATTTAACGCCTAGTGCACAGTATAGGCCCATTAGGCCTTTTTCTTTTATTTTGATTTTCTGTTTTAGCCGAATAGTTTCTGTTTTCAAAAATGTATATCTTTTATTCTGTTTAATATTTTTTGATGATTCTTTTTTTGTTGGATTGCAAATTTTATGTAGTTTCTGTAGAATACATATTTAGCTATGTTAAAAATAATTAAAAATGCTTTAATTTAGTTTTAGTCAGAATAGTAAATCTGCTATAACTTGAGTTAGAAAAATTATTTTTGCATGATTCTTTTTGTCCCAACTTTATTTTGACATTGCCAAACCCTAGAAATTAACTTGGGTATTTTAGGATTAATAAATAATTAGTTTTAAGCAGAATCCTATTAATCCTAATTAATTAGCTAGCTCCTGTTTTCCTATTAAATTAATTAGTAAATTAATTTATTTTTAACTTGTGATTGGTTATTCTAGGTTAGTTTCTGTCACTCTAGTAGATGAACTTTTATTTATAATTAATAAAAGTTTTAATTTATTTTCTTAATAGAAATTGGATTAGGCCTATTATGAGTTTTATAATAGCTTTTAAATTAATTCTTTTTGCTCCTAGTTACTTAGTGAATCCTTTTCTGTTAAGTTAACCTAAAACCATGATTAGGTTATATTAAGAAATCTTTATTATATAAAAACTATTTTTTTGCTATGGTTTGAAGTAGGGAAACTTTGAGTGGCCTTTCTTTGAGTTTTTCTTTTGGATTTGGTTTGGTTGTTTTGTTGTGTTATGTTGCTATTGTTATGTTATTGTGTTAAGTGATGTTATGCTATGTGCTTATTATAGTTATTGTTTGCCTCGGTAGAATTTTGGAGTGCTAAGATTGCTACTCTGAAACCCTAGTTTTTGAAGATCGTCAACCAGCAAGTTCACTTTGACCATGCTTTCTTACCTATGTTTTTATTGCATTTAGTGGCATCCTTGCAACCACCCCTCAGTAGTGTTATTGAATCCTTGTAGTTGAGTAGTATGCATGAGGTAGGAACCCATCACCCTGTTACCAAGCCCGGGACGTTATTTATTTTAAAGCTACGCTATAATAGACGGGGTTTGGTATGAGTGCACGAGAGTGGTGTGAAGAAGGAGGACTCTACGTCAATGACGACAACTCCATGATGGAATCTGCAAGGACTGCACCTTCAAGACCTCAAGACTTCAAGACTCGAGACAAGAAGTCAATACACACTCTTTGGGTGAAGGGCGGTTGTGGGCACCTGGAGAAACCAGTGGTTGGCAGGATGCATGGAGAAGCGCCATGACATCTTGCGGAAAGCTTCACCCAGACTCAAAGAGACGGAAGAATACTTCATGACCGGAAGCTTACCTGCAACCGCAAGTCATTATGGGCTCTGGCTTGGTTGACCTTAGTTGTGACTCTGGCTGGGGCGGTGCTAGCGGATGTAGAACTACGGTAGGACTGGATGGAGTACCGGACGGTGGTCGGAGGAACTCTTTGGAAGACCATGTTTGGTCATCTTGTTCTCAAACACTCTGAAGTGCGAGAACGTAAAAGAGGGATCGAATCTTGCGGGTAAAGTGTACAAACCTCTGCAGAGGGTTTAAACCTAATCGATTAGCCGTGTCCCGATTCACGCAATTTGAGCATCTGGACTTGGATCTATCTCGGAACTCTCAACACCGGATTGATAACTTAATTGTGGGCAACTTATGATGATTTTGGGCTATGAGACATCGGTTGGCGGAACCATGTCATGATAGAAAACTCCATAGTACAGACTCCATTTATTCCTTTGATGTAGGTAAAATAAAATCAGCTTTTACGCAAACAAAACTCGAATCTGAGCCATAAAGCCATATTGCATATAGTATAGTTTTATCATCTGTTTTCTCATATTGTGATCTTGCCGGTACATTCAATGTCTTGACCTACACGGCAACGCGTATCATGTTGCAGATATTTCCTCGACAGTAAGAGTTACGATCTGGTTACGGTCTACACTCAACCTGCCGATGGCGTTGATGGGACTCCACACCCGTTTGATTGTTTCATTGAGTATTATGAGGTATATATCAGTTTTTACGTTATTTATGCATGTGATTGCACTTTGATATATACATTGATGTCTTGTGTGTGCCAAAGATATCTTGATCCGAGGATGGCACAGTAACACAGAGGCTTGACCGTCTGAGGTCGGGTCGCTACATTTAATCACCCCCCCTCTAGACATACTTTCGATCCTACAACCCCACACCAAGCCACGGGTATGGGCAGGTGCGCCACGAGCCTCGCTTCAATCCCATCCCTCTAGCCTAGCCCCAAACCCCCTCGTCGCCGGCGTGAGCTCCGGTGAAGCCCCGCCTCTCTCTGATCTCGTGCTCCCCCTCTCTCTCCTGACGCGCGGGACCCACCTGTCGGTCTCACCACTCGCGCCCGAAGCGGTACGAGTGGAGGCGCCTTTCCCGTTTACGCCTTCGACGTCACCCCCACCAGGATTTCTGTTTAATTTCAAATATTATTCAGAAATTTGACTAAACTTTGACCAGCCACCATTTCTAAACCATAAGTCCAAATGATTTGATTCTTTTTGCATTGTCTTTGTTTAAGAAAACTCTAGCAGCAGACCAAAAGGTGGATTTTCCTTGCTGTCTAGAATTTCTGGTGATTTTTAGAATGTGTTTTGATAATTGTTTTGTGGTTTTAAATTCTTTTCAGAAGGAGAAGCTTGTCTTGAAGCAAACCAAGAGGGGTGTGATCCTCCTCTACACTAAGGCAAGCCACACCAGCATTCGGATGGTGTTATTTCAATATCTATGATTTTCTACTTGAATATGAGTTCTTATTTGCATTTAAAATTTGATAATTAAATTTGGTTAATTGTTAGTTACTTTATCATGCTTGATATGCTTGTTTTAGTTACTGGTTGAATGCATGAACTTTTTTGGCTAAGTACAGTAAGATTTTGCACTAGACATATTTCTATGGAAATTAATGATAGTTATTTTATTAAGTGATATTTTCAATTAAATGATGAACTAATAAAAATATTGCTTGATAATAAAAATGAGTTATAACCAGATAAGTTTTGATTCTGAGTATTGCAAGATATTTATGTTGTTGTTGATCCATGACTATGAGTTGTTTGCTTTGCATGTCGAGTAGTTGCATGATTATGGCATTAGATCATGTTATTGATAAAAAGTTTTTATCAAAGTTAAACTTGATTAAGTTTAACTTGAATATGATGTTGATCACATCATGGTGCCACGGAATCGGGTTTTAATTCAGTGCGGCCACATTTACCTTGTGGGAAGGTCTTGATTCGGTCCTTTGTTGTGGTTCTCACCAGTGCCTCCCGCGAGGGAAGGTTATGGGCGTTCATACCCTGGCCCGGTAGGCAGACATAACCTTGTGTGCTTGTTTTTGTTTTTATGGTACCTTGTCCCCGTTTGGGACCGATTTGCCACGACGGTGGCCGTTGGTGTCTTTGGTAGACACGGGGCCACCCAAGACCTAGCCCTGAGAGGGAGTTGGTCGGAGTGGCCGGGGAGAGTGCATGACAAAGGGAGGGTTTCGTCGAATGCTTTGGTCCACCCGAATGGGTATGCGAGGCCAGGTGTTCCATAGTATTGGTAAAGTGCGCTACCTCTGCAGAGTGTATTTAATCTATTGATAGCCGCGTCCTTGGTTATGGGCATAACTCGTGAGTAAGTCGCACCATGGATCAACTTTTATAATAAATCTTGCAAACTAAGTGATTGTTGTGATGCATTGGTTCATGGTGAAGCATGAACTCTTGAGGTGTTCATGAGTGATTGGTTTCAGGTGTGACCCCGGTATGGTCACCGTTTGGTTACGAGGTAGCCGTCTGGTAAGCGAGTCCGTGAGACTCGAAGCACGTATTGTTTGCATTGCATCTGTAGTATTTCTTGCATTGAATTAATCTGATTAATTATCATGATATTGTCTGTCATCGTGCTTATGTTTGTTGTGAGCTTGCAAGTACATTCAATGTCTTGACTGGCGTGTTATGCCAGCTTTCAGGCAAGTCGGGTTGCATCGGAGCGCATCTCGTGTCTAGGCCGTGTCCACATCGGTGTCCCTGTGCTATGGAGTTCCACTTCGTCGTTCTTCCACTGCCGCGTAGTTCGTGGGATCGAGGCCCCGTCATGTTCATTAAATAATGTACATACTGTCCAGCAGCACCGGGTGTGCCGCTTGGCCTCGTATCTCGATGTAATATCAGACCTATGTAATCCGCTAGCATCAATAAAGCCGTTGTTTCTGTACCATGTTGTTGTGTATTACCAGAAGACTTGATCTCTGGCTGGCAATGCAAGGTAAACCGGTTTCTCTAAGCCGGGGTGCCACAACGCTTGGTATCAGAGCTGCGCTGATTGTAGGACACGCTAGACCGTTAGTGCGTTAGTGAAATGGTAGATAGCTTCGTTTGAGTGCCGGTAGTCATAGAAATTGGTTGTTGCATTGTGATAACCCACAAGTATAGGGGATCACAACAATTTTTGAGGGTAGAGTATTCAACCCAAATTTATTGATTCAACACAAGGGGAGCCAAAGAATATTCTCAAGTATTAGTAGTTGAGTTGTCAATTCAACCACACCTGGATAACTTAGTATCTGCAACAAAGTATTTAGTAGCAAAGTAGTATGATAGTAACGGTAATGGTAGCAAAAATAATATTTTTGGGTTTTGTAGTGATTGTAACAGTAGCAACGGAAAAGTAAATAAGCGGAGAACAATATGTGAAAAGCTCGTAGGCATTGGATCTGTGATGGAGAATTATGCCGGATGCGGTTCGTCATGTAACAATCATAACATAGGGTGACACAGAACTAGCTCCAATTCATCAATGTAATGTAGGCATGTATTCTGAATATAGTCATACGTGCTTATGGAAAAGAACTTGCATGACATCTTTTGTCCTACCCTCCCATGGAAGCGGGGTCCTAACGGAAACTAAGGGATATTAAGGCCTCATTTTAATAGAGTACCGGACCAAAGCATTAACACATAGTGAATACATGAACTCCTCAAACTATGGTCATCACCGGGAGTGGTCCCGATTATTGTCACTTCGGGGTTGCCGGATCATAACACATAGTAGGTGACTATAGACTTGCAAGATAGGATCAAGGACTCACATATATTCATGAAAAAATAATAGGTTCAGATCTGAAATCATGGCACTCGGGCCCTGGTGACAAGCATTAAGCATAGCAAAGTCATAGCAACATCAATCTCAGAACATAGTGGATACTAGGGATCAAACCCTAACAAAACTAACTCGATTACATGATAAATCTCATCCAACCCATCACCGTCCAGCAAGCCTACGATGGAATTACTCACGCACGACGGTGAGCATCATGAAATTGGTGATGGCGGATGGTTGATGATGACGACAGCGATGGATTCCCCTCTCCGGAGCCCCGAACAGACTCCAGATCAGCCCTCCCAAGAGAGTTTAGGGCTTGGCGGCGGCTCCGTATCGTAAAACGCGATGAATCCTTCTCTTTGATTTTTTTTCTCCCCGAACACGAATATATAGAATTGGAGTTGAGGTCGGTGGAGCTCCATGGGGCCCACGAGGCAGGGGCGCGCCCAGGGGGGCAGGTGTGCCCCCCACCCTCGTGGACAGGGTGTGGGCCCCCTGGCCTTGATTCTTTTGCCAGTATTTTTTATTATTTCCAAAAATAATCTTGGTGAAGTTTCAGGTCATTCCGAGAACTTTTGTTTCTGCACAAAAATAACACCATGGCAATTCTGCTGAAAACAGCGTCAATCCGGGTTAGTTCCATTCAAATCATGCAAGTTAGAGTCTAAAACAAGGGCAAAAGTGTTTGGAAAAGTAGATACGAGTATCAACTCCCCCAAGCTTAAACCTTTGCTTGCCCTCAAGCAATTCAGTTGATAAACTGAAAGTGATAAAGAAAAACTTTTACAAACTCGGTTTGCTCTTGTTGTTGTAAATATGTAAAGCCGGCATTCAAGTTTTCGGCAAAGATTATGACTAACCATATTCACAATAACACTTAGGTCTCATGTTTACTCATGTCAATGGCATAATCAACTAGCGAGCAATAATAATAAATCTCGGATGACAACACTTTCTCAAAACAATCATGATATGATATAACAAGATGGTATCTCGCTAGCCCTTTCTGAGACCGCAAAACATAAATGTAGAGCACCTTTTGCAGATCAAGGACTGACTAAACATTGTAATTCATGGTAAAAGAGATCTAGTCATAGTTATACTCAACATAGATTAATAGTAATGGATGCAAATGACAGCGGTGCTTTCCAGCTGGTGCTTTTTAATAAGAGGGTGATGACTCAACATAAAAGTAAATAGATAGGCCCTTCGCAGAGGGGAAGCGAGGATTTGTAGAGGTGCGAGCTCGATTTTGAAATAGAGATAAATAATATTTTGAGCGGCATACTTTCATTGTCAACATAACAACCAAGAGATCTCGATATCTTCCATGCTACACACATTATAGGCGGTTCCCAAACAGAATGGTAAAGTTTATACTCCCCCTCCACCAACAAGCATCAATCCATGGCTTGCTCGAAACAATGAGTGCCTCCAACTAACAAGAGTCCCGGGGGAGTTTTGTTTGCAATTATTTTGATTTGATTTGCATAAAGCATGGGACTGACCAGCCATTTTCTCGTGAGTGAGGAGCGGAGTCCACTCCTCTTGAGAATAACCCGCCTAGCATGGAAGATACAGACAACCCTAGTTGATACATGAGCTATTCGAGCATGCAAAACAGAATTTCATTTGAAGGTTTAGAGTTTGGCACATACAAATTTACTTGGAACGGCAGGTAAATACCGCATATATAGGAAGGTATAGCGGACTCATATGGAATAACTTTGGGGTTTAAGGGATTGGATGCACAAGCAGTATTCCCGCTTAGTACAAGTGAAGGCTAGCAAAAGACTAGGAAGCGACCAACAAGAGAGCAACAACAGTCATGAACATGCATTAAAATTAATAAACATTGAGTGCAAGCATGAGTAGGATATAATCCACCATGAACATAAATATCGTGAAGGCTATGTTGATTTGTTTCAACTACATGTGTGAACATGTGCCAAGTCCGGTCACTTGAATCATTCAAAGGAGGATACCACCCTATCATACCACATCACAAGCATTTTAATAGCATGTTGGCACGCAAGGTAAACCATTATAAACTCCTAGCTAATTAAGCATGGCATAAGCAACTATAATATCTAATTGTCATTACAAACATGTTTATTCATAATAGGTTGAATCAGGAACGGTGAACTAATCATATTTACAAAAACAAGAGAGGTTGAGTTCATACCAGCTTCTCTCATCTCAATTAGTCCATCATATATCGTCATTATTGCCTTTCACTTGCACGACCGAATGATGCGAATAATAATAATAGTGCGCATGCATTAGACTAAGCTGGAATCTGCATGCATTAAATTCAAAGGAGAAGACAAGGTAATATGGGCTCTTGGTTGAATCAACAATAATGCATAATAGAGCCACTTTAACAATTTCATTATGGTCTTCTCCTGTCGACCCCCAAAGAAAAGAAAAGAAATAAAACTATTTACACGGAAAGCTCCCAACAAGCAAAAGAAGAACGGGAAATATTTTTGGGTTTTCTTTTAATTGTTACTACAAGCAAGAAAGTAAACTAGCTAAAAGCTACAATTTTTTTTTTGTTTTTCTTAAGGTTTATCAAACACACAAGAAGAAGGCATAAAAAGAAAAATAAACTAGCATGGATATTACGATGAAAAAATATGAGCACCAACATCTAGTACTGAGTGTGTGAACATAAATGTAATGTCGGTGAGAAATACGTACTCCCCCAAGTTTAGGCTTTTGGCCTAAGTTGGTCTATGGCCACGGCTGGCCTGGCGGATATCCAAAGTTATAGTTGGGGTCGTACTGAGATGCAGCGGCTATTGCATCATGGGCTGCAGCTTGGAGGCGGGCCGTCTCCGTCCTCCTCTTATACTCGTCCGCCTCCTCTATGGTTATAACATATCTCCCCTTTGCCTGAAAGTCAAAGAAAGAAGGAGCAGGGAGAGCGACGTGATAGGTGCATCGTCTGTCAAAGATTAGTCGGTACTGGAGGAACTGATCGTTCCTCTCAACAAACTGATGACGAACCATAGCCTCATAATCTAAATAAACAGGAGGCAACTCAACATCATACTCACGTATAGGTATTCCAAGAAAATTTGCTAGACGGGTTGCATAAATTCCGCCAAAGAAATCTCCATTAATTCTATTATTATGCAACCTACGTGCAACAATGGCTCCCAAATTATAATGTTTATCTCCTAACACAACACTCCACGAAACCTTGAGATCGTGGATACACATGTGACATGCTTCATCCTTACCATTTATGCACCTACCTATGAAGAGAGCAAAATAATGTATAGCAGGAAAATGAATGCTCCCTATGGTAGCTTGTGTTATATCTCTAGACTCCCCCACAGTTATACTAGCAAGAAAATCTCCAAATTCAGATTTGCAAGGTTCACTAGGACTATCCCATTGTGGAAGTTTGCAAGCAGTATTAAAATCCTCTAAGTCCATAGTATAATAATTTTTATAAAGATCAAACAGGACAGTTTGAGAATTGCATGATGATGAAAATTCAAACCTCCTCACAAAGGAATCAGTGAGGTAGTGGTACTGACGGCACTTATCTGCCTCGAAGCTCACAAGATCAGCGTTACACACATATGCGTTAAATTCTTCCTTGATTCCCGCTCGATACATAAAGTCCTCTGAAGGCCATTCACAAGCCCGCACTTGAGCTTCCCTTGGTGGTTCATCGTCGGCATCGCGCATTGCGAGCCTAGGTCCTTGCTTCCTTGAAGGGCCTGCTACCTCTTGAGCACTGCGTTGGATTTCCCCGAAGAGGAGAGGATGATGCAGCAAAGTAGCGTAAGTATTTCCCTCAGTTTTTGAGAACCAAGGTATCAATCCGAGGAGGCCACGCACAAGTCCCTCGTACCTGCACAAAACGATAGCTACTCGCAACCAACACGATTAGGGGTTGTCAATCCCTTCACGGTCACTTACGAGAGTGAGATCTGATAGATAATATTTTTGGTATTTTTGGTATAGAGATGCAAAGTGAAAAGTAAAAGGCAAAGTAAAAAAACAAAGCAAATAATAAAGTGATGGAGATTGATATGATGAGAATAGACCCGGGGCCATAGGTTTCACTAGTGGCTTCTCTCAAGAGCATAAGTATTCTACGGTGGGTGAACAAATTCTTGTTGAGCAATTGATGTAATTGAGCATAGTTATGAGTATATCTAGGTATGATCATGTATATAGGCATCACGTCCGAGACAAGTAGACGAAACGATTCTCGCATCTACTACTATTACTCCACTCATCGACCGCTATCCAAAGATGCATCTAGAGTATTAAGTTAAAAACAGAGTAATGCCTTAAGCAAGATGACATGATGTAGAGGAATAAATTCATGCAATATGATAAATATCCCATCTTGTTATCCTCGATGGCAACAATACAATGCGTGCCTTGCAACCCTTTCTGTCACTGGGTAAGGACACGCAAGATTGAACCCAAAGCTATGCACTTCTCCCATTGCAAGAACTACCAATCTAGTTGGCCAAACCAAACGGATAATTCGAAGAGACTTGCAAAGATAACCAATCATACATAAAAGAATTCAGAGAAGATTCAAATATTATTCATAGATAAGCTGGATCATAAACCCACAATTCATCGGTCTCAACAAACACACTATAAAAAGAAGATTACATCGAATAGATCTCCATGAGAGAGGGGGAGAACATTGTATTGAGATCCAAAAAGAGAGAAGAAGCCATCTAGCTACTAGCTATGGACCCGAAGGTCTGAAGTAAACTACTCACACTTCATTGGAGGGGCTATGGTGATGATGTAGAAACCCTCCGTGGTGGATGCCCCCTCCGGTAGAGCTCCGGAACAGGCCCCAAGATGGGATCTTGTGGATATAGGAAGTTGCGGCGGTGGAATTAGGTTTTTGGCTCCTCTTCTGATCGTTTGAAGTGCGTGAGGTATATATAGGAGGAAGGAGTACGTTGGTGGAGCAACAGGGGGCCCACAAGGCAGGGGGCGCCCCCACCCTCGTGACCGCCTCTCTTGTTCCTTGGCGTAGGGTCCAAGTCTCCTGGATCACGTTCGGTGAGAAAATCACGTTCGAAGGTTTCATTCCGTTTGGACTCCGTTTGATATTCCGCTTTCTTGAAACACTGAAATAGGCAAAAAAACAGCAATTAATTTGGGCCTCCGGTTAATAGGTTAGTCCCAAAATAATATAAAAGTGGAAAATAAAGCCCAATATAGTCCAAAACATTAGATAAAGTAGCATGGAGCAATCAAAAATTATAGATACGTTGGAGACGTATCAGGCTTCCCCAAGCTTATATCACCTTTCGTCCTCGAGTAGGTAAATGATAAAAGAGAATTTTTGATGCGGAGTGATACTTTGGCATAATTTCAATGTAAATCTTCTTAATCATGGTATGAATATTCAGATCCGAAAGATTCAAGACAAAAGTTCATATTGACATAAAAATAATAATACTTCAAGCATACTAACTAAGCAATTATGTCTTCTCAAAATAACATGGCCAAAGAAAGTTATCCCTACAAAATCATATAGTGCGGCTATGCTCCTTCTTCCCCACACAAAATATTTAAATCATGCACAACCCCGATGACAAGCCAAGCAATTGTTTCATACTTTAACATTTTCAAAACTTTTTCAATCTTCACGCAATACATGAGCGTGAGCCATGGATATAGCACTATATGTGGAATAGAATGGTGGTTGTGGAGAAGACAAAAAGGGAGAAGATAGTCTCACATCAACTAGGCATATCAACGGGCTATGGAGATGCCCATCAATAGATATCAATGTGAGTGAGTAGGGATTGCCATGCAACGGATGCACTAGAGCTATAAGTAAATGAAAGCTCAACAAAAGAAACTAAGTGGGTGTGCATCCAACTCGCTTGCTCACGAATACCTAGGGCAATTTGAGGAAGCCCATCATTGGAATATACAAGCCAAGTTCTATAATGAAAGATTCCCACTAGTATATGAAAGTGACAAAATGAGAGACTCTCTATCATGAAGATCATGGTGCTACTTTGAAGCACACGTGTGGTAAAAGGATAGTAGCATTGTCCCTTCTCTCTTTTTCTCTTTTTTTTATTTGGGCCTTTTCTCTTTTTTATGGCCTTTTTTTTCATTTTTCTCTTTTTTTATTTTTCGTCCGGAGTCTCATCCCGACTTGTGGGGGAATCATAGTCTCCATCATCCTTTCCTTACTTGGGACAATGCTCTAATAATGATGATCATCACACTTTTATTTTTCTTACAACTCAACAATTACAACTCAATACTAAGAACAAAGTATGACTCTATATGAATGCCTCGTGATGTACCGGGATATGCAATGAAACATGAGTGACATGTATGAAAGAATTATGAACGGTGGCTTTTCCACAAATAGGATGTCAACTACATGATCATGCTAGCAATATGACAATGATGAAACGTGTCATAATAAACGGAATAGTGGAAAGTTGCATGGCAATATATCTCGGAATGGCTATGGAAATGCCATAATAGGTAGGTATGGTGGCTGTTTTGAGGAAGATATATGGTGGGTGTATGATACCGGCGAAAAGTGTGCGGTATTAGAGAGGCTAGCAATGGTGGAAGGATGGGGAAAATTGTGTATAATCCATGGACTCAACATTAGTCATAAAGAACTCATATACTTATTGCAAAAATCTAGAAGTTATCAAAGCAAAGTATTACGCGCATGCTCCTAGGGGATAGATTGGTAGGAAAAAGACCATCGCTCGTCCCCGACCGCCACTCATAAGGAAGACAATCAATAAATAAATCATGCTCCGAGTTCATCACATAACGGTTCACCATACGTGCATGCTACGAGAATCACATTCTTCAACACAAGTATTCTTTAAATTCACAACTACTCAACTAGCATGACTCTATTTTCACCATCTTCATATCTCAAAACAATTATCAAGCATCAAACTTATCTTAGTATTCAACGCACTCAAAAGAAAGTTTCACATATCTTGAATACTAAGTATATTAACATTAAGCAAATTACCATGCTATTAACGACTCTCAAAATAATCTAAGTGAAGCATGAGAGATCAATAGTTTCTTTAAAACAAATCCACCACCGTGCTCTAAAAGATCTAAGTGAAGCACTAGAGCAAAAATTATCACGCTCAAAAGATATAAGTGAAGAACTATGAGCAAAACTATCAAGCTCAAAAGATATAAGTGAAGCACATAGAGTATTCTATCAAATTCCAATTTATGTATGGCTCTCTCTAAAGGTGTGTACAGCAAGGATGATTGTGGTAAACTAACAAGCAAAGACGCAAATAATACAAGACGCTCCAAGCAAAACACTTATCATGTGGTGAATAAAAATATAGCTCCAAGTAAATTACCGATGGAAGTAAATGAAAGAGGGGATGGCTTCCGGGGCATCCCCAAGCTTTGACTTTTTGGTGTCCTTAGATTATCTTTGGGGTGCCATGGGCATCCCCAAGCTTAGGCTCTTGCCACTCCTTGTTCCATAATCCATCAAAAGAATTCACCTAAAACTTGAAAACTTCACAACACAAAACTCAATAGAAATCTCGTGAGCTCCGTTAGAGAAAGAAAACAAAAGACTACTTTAAAGTACTGTAATGAACTCATTCCTTATTTATATTGGTGTTAAACCTACTGTATTCCAACTTCTCTATGGATTATAAACTATTTTACTAGCCATAGATTCATCAAAATAAGCAAACAACACCATAAAACAGAATCTGTCAAAAACAGAACAGTCTGTAGTAATCTGTAACTAACGCAAACTTCTGGAACTCCAAAACATCTACCAAAATTAGACGACCTAGACAATTTTTTTATTGATCAGCAGCAATTGTAATCAGTATTTTATCACGTTCTGGTGATTTTTAATAATTCGGGCACTGAGTGCAAAGTTTCTGGAAATTACAACAAGATCAAATAACTATTATCCAAGAAGATCCAATAGGTCTAGCTTGGCACAAACACTAATTAAAACATAAAACCACATCTAAACAGAGGCTAGATGGATTATTTATTCCTAAACAGAAGCAAAAACAAAAAAAACTAAAAATAAAATTGGGTTGCCTCCCAACAAGCGCTATCGTTTAACGCCCCTAGCTAGGCATAAAAGCAAGGATAGATCTAGGTATTGCCATCTTTGGTAGGCAATCCATAAGTGGCTCTCATGATAGATTCATATGGTAATTTTATTTTCTTTCTAGGAAAGTGTTCCATGCCTTTCTTTAATGGAAATTGGAATCTAATATTCCCTTCCTTCATATCGATAATTGCACCAATCGTTCTAAGGAAAGGTCTACCAAGAATAATAGGACATGAAGGATTGCAATCTATATCAAGAACGATAAAATCTAC
The DNA here is from genome assembly GCA_021605145.1 of Aegilops bicornis. Lineage (NCBI taxonomy): Eukaryota > Viridiplantae > Streptophyta > Magnoliopsida > Poales > Poaceae > Aegilops > Aegilops bicornis. The sequence continues at coordinate 122,528,407 of CM038671.1, forward strand.
GGGCACATAATTCCTATTTGCAACAATAAGAACATCATTAATTCTTCCGATAGGCTTTTTAATAGTGGAATCCACAAGATGCAAGTTCAGAGAGCAATCATCAAAGTCACGTAAATCTAGCAAATCACACAAAGTTTTGGGAATAGTGGAGACACTAGCACCCAAATCACACAAAGCATGAAACTCATAATCTTTAATTTTAATTTTAATAGTAGGTTCCCACTCATCATAGAGTTTTCTAGGGATAGAAACTTTCAACTCAAGTTTTTCTTCATAAGATTGCATCAAGGCATCAACAATGTGTTCGGTAAAGGCCTTATTTTGACTATAAGCATGAGGAGAATTTAGCACGGATTGCAACAAGGAAATACAATCAATTAAAGAGCAATTTTCATAATTAAATTCCTTGAGATCCAAAATAGTGGGTTTAGCAACATCTAGGTTTTTATTTCTTTCAATCGCACTTTTATCAATTTCATCATCAAGATCTAAAGACTCAATTCTTAGAACGCCTTCTAGGTAAAGGAAGATCATATTCAGTTTCATCAAGATTCATATTGCAAAACAAAGATTTAATAGGGGACACATCAATAACTTTTAGATCTTCATCTTGATTTTCATAGGAATTAGAAGAACACGCTTTAATAAAGGCATCTTTGGAAGCACGCATCCTAGCGGTTCTTTCTTTGCACTCATCAATGGAAATTCTCATAGCTTTGAGAGACTAATTGATATCATGCTTAGGAGCAATAGATCTAAGCTTTAAAGAATCAACCTCATGAGAAATTCTATCAACGTTCCTAGCCAAATCATCAACTTTAGGCAATTTCTCTTCAAGCAAAGCATTAAAATTCTTTTGTGAATTCATAAACTCTTTAACACTACTCTCAAATTCAGAGGGCATCTTATTAAAATTTCCATAAGAGTTGTTGTAGTAATTTCCATAATTGTTAGAAGGATTACTAGGATAAGGCCTAGGATTAAAATTCCCTCTATACGCGTTGTTACCAAAATTATTCCTACCAACAAAATTCACATCCATAGATTCATTATTATTCTTAATTAAAGTAGACAAAGGCATATCATTAGGATCAGAAGAAACACTCTTAGTAGCAAATAATTTCATAAGTTCATCCATCTTTCCACTCAAAACATTGATTTCTTCTATCGCATGCACTTTTTTATTAGTAGATCTTTCGGTATGCCATTGAGAATAATTAAAAATAATATTATCTAGAAGTTTAGTAGCATCTCCTAAAGTGATTTCTATAAAAGTGCCTCCCGCGGCCGAATCTAAAAGATTTCTAGAAGCAAAATTCAATCCGGCATAATTTTTTTGTATAACATCCACAAGTTCAAACCATGAGTAGGACAATTACGTATCATTAATTTCATTCTCTCCCAAGCTTGTGCAACATGTTCATGATCAAGTTGCTTAAAATTCATAATATCATTCCTAAGAGAGATAATCTTAGCGGGAAGAAAATACTTAGAGATAAAAGCATCTTTGCACTTGTTCCAAGAATCAATACTATTTTTAGGCAAAGATGAAAACCACGCTTTAGCACGATCTCTAAGCGAAAAAGGAAATAGCTTCAATTTAAGGACATCATTATCGACATCTTTTTTCTTTTGCAGATCACATAAATCAACGAAGCTATTCAGATGAGTAGCGACATCTTCACTAGGAAGGCCGTAATTGATCTTTCATAACAAGATTCAACAAAGCAGTATTGATTTCACAAGATTCAGTATTGGCAAGAGGAGCAATCGGAGTGCTAAGGAAATCATTATTATTGGTATTGGTGAAGTCACACAATTTGGTAGCATCTTGAGCCATCGCGACAAACAAGCAATATAACACACGAGCAAACAAGCGGACGAGGAAAAGGCAACGGGAAAAAGAGGAGGAGATTGGGAAAGAGAGGGCGAATAAAACGGCAAGGGTGAAGTGGGGAGAGGAAAACGAGAGGCAAATGGCAAATAATGTAATGAGAGAGATAGGGATTGTAATGGGTACTTGGTATGTTGACTTTTGCGTAGACTCCCGGCAATGGCGCCAGAAATTCTTCTTGCTACCTCTTGAGCACTGCGTTGGATTTCCCCGAAGAGGAGAGGATGATGCAGCAAAGTAGCGTAAGTATTTCCCTCAGTGTTTGAGAACCAAGGTATCAATCCAAGAGGAGGCCACGCACAAGTCCCTCGTACCTGCACAAAAGCGATAGCTACTCGCAACCAACGCGATTAGGGGTTGTCAATCCCTTCAAGGTCACTTACGAGTGAGATCTGCTAGATAATATTTTTGGTATTTTTTGTATAGAGATGCAAAGTGAAAAGTAAAAGGCAAAGTAAAAACAAAGCAAATAATAAAGTGATGGAGATTGATATGATGAGAATAGACCCGGGGGCCATAGGTTTCACTAGTGGCTTCTCTCAAGAGCATAAGTATTCTACGGTGGGTGAACAAATTCTTGTTGAGCAATTGATGAATTGAGCATAGTTATGAGTATATCTAGGTATGATCATGTATATAGGCATCACGTCCGAGATAAGTAGACCAAACGATTCTGCATCTACTACTATTACTCCACTCATCGACCGCTATCCAAAGCATGCATCTAGAGTATTAAGTTAAAAAGCAGTAACGCATGTAAGCAAGATGACATGATGTAGAGGAATAAATTCATGCAATATGATAAATACCCCATCTTGTTATCCTCGATGGCAACAATACAATACGTGCCTTGCAACCCTTTTTGTCCTTTGGGTAAGGACACCGCAAGATTGAACCCAAAGCTATGCACTTCTCCCATTGCAAGAACTACCAATCTAGTTGGCCAAACCAAGCGGATAATTCAAGAGACTTGCAAAGATAACCAATCATACATAAAAGAATTCAGAGAAGATTCAAATATTATTCATAGATAAGCTGGATCATAAACCCACAATTCATCAGTCTCAGCAAACACACCGCAAAAAGAAGATTACATCGAATAGATCTCCACGAGAGAGGGGGATAACATTGTATTGAGATCCAAAAAGAGAGAAGAAGACATCTAGCTACTAGCTATGGACCCGAAGGTCTGAAGTAAACTACTCCCACTTCATCGGAGGGGCTATGGTGATGATGTAGAAGCCCTCCGTGGTGGATGCCCACTCCGGTGGAGCTCCGGAACAGGCCCCAAGATGGGATCTCGTGGATACAGGAAGTTGCGGCGGTGGAATTAGGTTTTTGCCTCCTCTTCTAATCGTTTGGGGGTACGTAGGTATATATAGGAGGAAGGAGTACGTCGGTGGAGCAACAGGGGGCCCATGAGGCAGGGGGCGCGCCCCCCACCCTCGTGACCGCCTCTCTTGTTCCTTGGCGTAGGGTCCAAGTCTCCTGGATCACGTTCGGTGAGAAAATCACGTTCCCGAAGGTTTCATTCCGTTTGGACTGCGTTTGATATTCCGTTTCTTGAAACACCGAAATAGGCAAAAAAACAGCAATTACAGGCTGGGCCTCCTGTTAATAGGTTAGTCCCAAAAATAATATAAAAGTGGAAAATAAAGCCCAATATAGTCCAAAACAGTAGATAAAGTAGCATGGAGCAATCAAAAATTATAGATACATTGGAGACGTATCAGGGCCACCTTGGTACATTTTCCTAAACACATTTCTTCCTCTGAAAAATTTCTGAAAATTTAAGTAACTTCAAATAAAAGTGAACCAAGCTCAACAAAATTGATAGCAACTACTCCCACAAGTGCCTAGAGACTATATCATGCATTAGAACTACTTGGGACCATATAAATTTGACATGCAAGCTCAAGAACAGGGTCACCTAGGCAGCAAAACTTTGCAATGAATAAAGCACTAGAACAAGAACTAATTGGACCATTGGAGGAGTTACATACCAAGGAACAATCCCCCAAAGCAGTTTTGTAAGAGGTGCTTTGAGCAAGGAGATCGAAAATGGCAGCAAAATGAGATAGAGCTCGTGCTTGAGCTAGTTGGTGATTTTTTGGGAGTAAGATGGAGTGTGTGGTTCTTTGGAATAAGTGGAGGGAGCCACCATGGCCCCACGAGGCGTGGCGCGCCGAGGTGGGCGCCCTGGACCCTCGTGGCCAGGTGCTTGCTCCCCCTGCTGTGTTCGCAGTGCCAGATATTCCCAAATATTCTAGAAAAAAAATCATATTTCATTTTCAGGGCATTTGGAGAACTTTTATTTTCGGGGTATTTTTTGTTGCACGGATAATTCAAAAAACAGACATAAATACTATTTTTGCTTTATTCAATCTAAATAACAGAAAGTAAAAGGAGGTTACAGAAGGTTGTGCTTTCTAAGTTCATCCATCTCATGCTCGTCGAAAGGAATCCACTAACAAGGTTGATCAGGTCTTGTTAACAAACTCATTCCGAATCGCATGAAACCGGAGAAATTTCGAATAACACTATGTTACCTCAACGGGGATATGGACGTCCCCAATAATAAGAATATCATATTTCTTCTTGACAGTAGGAAGAGGAAATTCAAAACCTCCAAAAATAATCGATGGAGTTTTTCCAATAGAATTGATCTCGTGGACTTGAGGTTGTTTCCTCGGAAAGTGTACCGTATGCTCATTACCATTAACATGAAAAGTGACATTACCCTTGTTGCAATCAATAACAGCCCCTGCAGTATTCAAAAAGGGTCTTCCAAGAATAATAGACATACTATCGTCCTTGGGAATATCAAGAATAACAAAGTCCGTTAAAATAGCAACGTTTGCAACCACAACAGGCACATCCTCACAAATCTTGGCAGTATAGCAGGTTGATTTATCGGCCATTTGCAAAGATATTTCAGTAGGTGTCAATTTATTCAAATCAAGTCTACGATATAAAGAGAGAGGCATAACATTAACACCGACTCCAAGATCACATAAAGCAGTTCTAACATAGTTTCTTTTAATGGAGCATGGTATAGTAGGTACTCCTGGATCTCCAAGTTTCTTTCGTATTCCACCCTTAAAAGTATAATTAGCAAGCGTGGTGGAAATTTCAGCTTCCGGTATCTTTCTTTTATTTGTAACAATATCCTTCATATACTTAGCGTACGGATTCATTTTAATCATATCAGTAAAATGCATACGCAAAAAGATAGGTCTAATCATTTCAGCAAAGCGCTCAAAACCCTCATCATCCTTTTTATTGGATGGTTTGGGAGGAAAAGGCATGGGTTTCTGAACCCATGGTTCTCTTTCTTTACCGTGCTTCCTAGCAACAAAGTCTCTCTTATCATAACGTTGATTCTTTGATTGTGGGTTATCAAGATCAACAGCAGGTTCAATGTCTACATCATTGTCATTACTAGGTTGAGCATCAACTTGAACATCATTATTAGCGTTATCATTAGGTTCATGTTCATCACCAGATTGTGTTTCAGCATCAGAAATAGAAATATCATTGGGATTCTCAGATGTGTCTACAACAGGTTCACTAGAAGCATGCAAAGTCCTATCATTTTTCTTTTTCTTCCTCTTAGAAGGACTAGGTGCATCTACATTAGTTCTTTGAGAATCCTGCTCAATTCTCTTAGGGTGGCCCTGAGGATACAAAGGTTACTGAGTCATTTTACCCCCTCTAGTTGCAACTCTAACAGCATAGTCATTATTATTACTATTCAATTCATTGAGCAAATCATTCTGAGCTTTAAGTACTTGTTCTACTTGAGTGGTAACCATAGAAGCATGTTTACTAATGAGTTTAAGTTCACCTTTAACACTAGACATATAATCACTCAAGTGTTCAATCATATAAGCATTGTGTTTCAATTGTCTACCAACATAAGCATTGAAGTTTTCTTGTTTAACAATAAAATTATCAAACTCATCTAAGCATTGGCTAGCAGACTTATAACGAGGAATATCACCTTCATTAAATCTATAGAGCAAATTTACCTTTACTACCTGTGTCGGGTTATCAAGACCATGTGTTTCTTCAATAAGTGATGAATTAAGACCATATATTTCTTCAACAGACGGTAAATTAAGACCATGTATTTCTTCATAGGAGGTAAATTCTTAACATCTTTAGCTTTAATACCCTTTTCTTTCATAGATTTCTTTGCCTCTTGCATATCTTCAGGACTGAGAAATAGAACACCCCTTTTCTTTGGAGTTGGCTTAGGAGTTGGTTCAGGAAGTGTCCAATTGTTTTCATTAGTCAACATATTATTCAATAGAATTTCAGCTTGATCAACTGTTCTTTCCCTGAAAACACAACCAGCACAACTATCCAGGTGGTCTCTGGAAGCATCGGTTAGTCCATTATAAAAGATATCAAGTATTTCATTTTTCTTGAGAGGATGATCAGGCAAAGCATTAAGTAATTGGAGAAGCCTCCCCCAAGCTTGTGGGAGACTCTCTTCTTCAATTTGCACAAAATTATATATTTCCCTTAAAGCAACTTGTTTCTTATGAGTAGGGAAATATTTAGCAGAGAAGTAATAAACCATATCCTGCGGACTACGCACACAACCAGGATCAACAGAATTGAACTATACCTTTGCATCACCCTTTAATGAGAACATAAATAATTTAAGGATATAGTAGTAACGAGTTTTCTCATCATTAGTGAACAGGGTGGCTATATCATTTAATTTAGTAAGATGTGCCACAACAGTTTCAGATTCATAGCCATAGAAAGGATCAGATTCAACCGGAGTAATTATCTCAGGATCGACATAGAAATCATAATCCTTATCAGTAACAAAGATAGGTGAAGTAGCATAAGCAGGATCATATTTCATTCTGGCATTCAAAGATTTTTCTTCCAGCTTAGCTTTTCTTAAGATCACTTCTATCAGTGCAGGCAAGAAAGTCTCTAACGGTTTCTTCGTCCATAACATAACCCTTAGGCACAACAGGCAATTCATATCTAGGGCGAGAATCTTCATCATCACTTTCATCAATATTATCAGTTTCAATAATTTCATTCTCTCTAGCACTAGCAAGTTGTTCATCATGAAATTCACCAAGTGGCACAGTAGTATCAAGCATAGAAGTAGTTTCATCATAAGTATCATGCATAGCGTATGGCATCATCAATGACATGCGACATATCAGAATTAATAGCAGAAGTAGGTTTAGGTGTCGCAAGCTTACTCAAAACAGAAGGTGAATCAAGTGCAGAGCTAGATGGCAGTTCCTTACCTCCCCTCGTAGTTGAGGGATAAATTTTATTTTTCTCATCTTTCAAGTTCTTCATAGTGACCAGCAAATATAAATCCCAAGTGACTCAAAGAATAGAGCTATGCTCCCCGGCAACGACGCTAGAAAATAGTCTTGATAACCCACAAGTATAGGGGATCACAAGAGTTTCTGAGGGTAGAGTATTCAACCCAAATTTATTGATTCGACACAAGGGGAGCCAACGAATATTCTCAAGTATTAGCAGTTGAGTTGTCAATTCAACCACACCTGGATAACTTAGTATCTGCAGCAAAGTATTTTGTAGCAAAGTAGTATGATAGTAAAGGTAACAGTAGCAAAAACAATATTTTTGGGTTTTCTAGTGATTGTAACAGTAGCAACGGAAAAGTAAATAAGAGGAGAACAATATGTGAAAAGCTCATAGGCATTGGATCAGTGATGGAGAATTATGCTGGATGCGGTTCATCATGTAACAATCATAACATAGGGTGACACAGAACTAGCTCCAATTCATCAATGTAATGTAGGCATGTATTCCGAATATAGTCATACGTGCTTATGGAAAAGAACTTGCATGACATCTTTTGTCCTACCCTCCCGTGGCAGCGGGGTCCTAATGGAAACTAAGGGATATTAAAGCCTCCTTTTAATAGAGTACCGGACCAATGCATTAACACATAGTGAATACATGAACTCCTCAAACTACGGTCATCACCGGGAGTGGTCCTGATTATTGTCGCTTCGGGGTTGCCGGATCATCACACATAGTAGGTGACTATAGACTTGCAAGATAGGATCAAGAACTCACATATATTCATGAAAACATAATAGGTTCAGATCTAAAATCATGGCACTCGGGCCCTAGTGACAAGCATTAAGCATAGCAAAGTCATAGCAACATCAATCTCAGAACAAAGTGGATACTAGGGATCAAACCCTAACAAAACTAACTCGATTACATGATAAATCTCATCCAACCCATCACCATCCAGGAAGCCTACGATGGAATTACTCACGCACGGCGGTGAGCGTCATGGAATTGGTGATGGAGGATTGTTGACGATGACGATGACGACGGCGATGGATTCCCCCCTCCGGAGCCCCGAACGGACTCCAGATCAGCCCTCCCGAGAGAGTTTAGGGCTTGGCGGCGGCTCCGTATCATAAAACGTGATGAATCCTTCTCTCTGATTTTTTTCTCCCTGAACACGAATATATAGAGTTGGAGTTGAGGTCGGTGGATCTCTAGGGGGCCCACGAGGCAGGGGCGCACCCCCACCCTCTTGGACAGGGTGTGGGCCCCCTATCCTTGATTATTTTGCTAGTATTTTATATTATTTCCAAAAATAATCTCCGTGAAGTTTCAGGTCATTCCGAGAACTTTTGTTTCTGCAAAAAAATAACACCATGGCAATTCTGCTGAAAATAGGGTCAGACCGGGTTAGTTCCATTCAAATCATGCAAGTTAGAGTCCAAAACAAGGGCAAAAGTGTTTGGAAAAGTAGATACGACGGAGACGTATCACATTGCATGCATGGTTATTTGTTGTTATTACTAACTGTATGGTTTGTGAGTGTAGATGGCACCAGTACTGATCTTCTACCATCCTGAGCCAATTCCGTACACATCGCCGCACCTGCTTCAGAACGTGTGGCGACGACTCTACCCAGAGGGTGCTGATCCAGAGCATCGGGTGTATCGCGAGCATCTGGCCGATGCATTGTATGAGTATTATGCTGAGGTCACTCTACACCTGATTCCCCTTCCGGCGCTTACACTCGTTCTTCTAAGGGATGTCTTGCTTCTACGCCATCTCAAAGTGTTCGGTTCTTTGCTATCTAGGCTCTTGTAGACTTGTGTTACAACGAGGTTCGCATGCACACCCACCCAGGTTTCTTCTACTACCCATCTCTGCACGAGAATGGGCATATCCGCTTTCCTTTGATTAATCCGGCGTGCGATCGTCCCACTAGCCACCTTTCTCGCTATATCACTGCTAGTTATCTCCTGAACTACGAGTTAGCTCGGGAGCTTTCACGCGCTCGGACAGCTCTCGCGGCTGCTCGTATGAGGAACCCTCTTCCTGGTGTCATCTATACTTCTTCAGTTCCTCCTGTCCCCGTTCCACCGGTGACGTCTCAGGGTGTCGTTAACCCTCTGACGGTGACCCCTCGCAGTGCTCCTGCTGCGTGGGCTTCCCTTGTCGCTACTCCTGCCGTTCCTATGCTTAGATCCCATCCCCCACCTGCCCCTGAGGGAGAGCCCTCGAGGAAGCGCCAGCGTGTCTCTCTTAACCCGGTGGTCTCTACTATCAGTTCAGGATCTGGGTCCGGCTCAGGAGAGGAGCCCGCAGCAGCGCAGTCCGAGCAGTAGACCGTTAGAGTATCACTTTCGTTAGGAGTATTATGTATGGGTGTAATCGCACGTGTCATGCTGCTTAGTTTCATGTATGAGGGTAGTAGACCCGTTGTGATGTTTACTTTCATGTTGAGACTATGTATAATTATGTTGGAACTTTTTATTCGCTTTGGTTTGCATTTGCTGTTTTCTTCCGGGATTTATCTTTGGCTTTTCCCCCCATTTCGGAATTTTCTCATCATGGTTGCTATGTATTGGGAAAACCAAAAATAGGATGGCGCGTGGAGGCAACAACAGTCAAGCTTGTGAGGATGTCCTTATCCGTCGCTCCACAAGACAAGCAGGACATTCCCCTGAGCCATAACCGCCACCTCCGTCTCCACCGCCACATCCGCCTTCCACCGAGCAAATCCTGTGAATGTTTGAAGAAAGAAGGAGCAACGATCTGCTGGAAATAATGAAAAGTGTACAAGTTATGGTTGGTCAGAATGGAAACCAGAATGGCCATCACTCCAAGCTGTCAGATTTTCACCGAACTAAGCCTCCCAGTTTCAGCCACGCTATTGATCCATTGGACGCCGACGACTGGCTAAGGACTATTGAGAGGAAACTGGAGATTGCACGCACTAAAGAAGGAGACAAGGTTCCCTTTGCAACGCATTATCTCGAAGGAGCTGCCGCTATATGGTGGGATAATGCCAAGACAATATGGCCTGCAGACGAGGAAATTACTTGGACAAAATTCAAGGATCATTTCCGCAAGTATCATATTCCCACCGGGATTATGAAAATCAAGCAACATGAATTCCTCGCTCTCACTCAAGGAAGAATGACCGTCAACGAGTATCTGAATAAATTCAACCATTTGGCCCGCTATTCTCTCCATGATGTTGCCACAGAAGAGCGGAAGATCGACCGGTTTCTTGGAGGCCTGAATCAGCATCTCAGGTGCACTCTCAGCATGTTTGATTTCCCAGACTTCCTGACTCTGGTGAACAAGGCCCTCATCGCAGAAAGGGAACACAAGCTCCTGCACGACAACAAGCCAGCTGTTAATGACCACAAGCGCAAATTTGAGCCGAAGAAGGATATGCAACCAGTGCAAAAGGCTCGTACTTGGCAACAGACTCAGGTGGAGTACAAACCCAACTAGTAGCAGAATGTCAACAAGACTACCACTCAAGTCAAGAATGTCGTGACCAGCCCGGTGCACGAAGATTGTCAACGCAACAATTCATGCTTTAGCCGTGGTCAAACCGGACACTACGCCAGACAATGTCCCAAGAACAACAAACAAGCAGCTCCATTTCATCCGCAAGTCAACTACATGGAGCCGTATTCCGCCCCAGATATGATCCAAGGGCAAATCCATCATATCTCCACAGATGAAGCCAGGAGGACCCAGAAGTCGTCATTAGTATGTTTCTTGTTATTGACATACCCGCCGTAATTTTATTTGACTCTAGGGCTTCCCACTCTTTTATTTCGCGGAGTTTTGCTTCCCAAAACAATTTTCCTTGTTCGATTTTGGGAAAGCACAAGCTGGTACAATCCCCGGGATCCCTACTCAGAAGCAATCTTGTCTGCCGAAATTGGAAATTGACATCAAGGGCGTCAAGTTTCCAACATCATTGATAATCATCGACTCCAACAAATTGGATGTCATTCTGGGCATGAATTGGTTAACCCAATACCAAGTATGAATCAGCTGTGCGACCAGAGAAGTTACCCTGAAAAACATGGAAGGTCGCACCACAAGTTTTTATGCCCGCAAGCGGATACCCACGAAAGATATGGTTTTTGCAGCGATGGCGAGAAGAGGTGGAATTAATTCGATTGGTCGGTGAGTATCCAGATGTATTTCACGAAGAATTACGGTGCATGCCACTAGACCGCTAATTGGAGTTTGCAATTGACTTGGTGCCTGGAACCACCCCGATACATAAGAAATATTATCGGATGCCTTCCTCAGAATTGGTGGAATTGAAGAAACAACTGGATGAGATGCTGTAGAAAGGATACATCCGTCCAAGCTCTTCACCATGGGGATCACCAGCGATCTTCGTGGACAAAAAGGATGGCAGTCTCCGAATGTGCGTAGACTACCGACAGCTGAATGACGTCACCATTAAAAACAAGTATCCATTGCGGAGGATTGACGATCTGTTTGATCAACTCAGTGGGGCCAAAGTATTCTCAAAAATTGATTTGAGGACTGGATATCATCAGCTCAAGATAAAGAAGGAAGATATTCCTAAGACCGTATTCACCACTCGGTACGGTCTTTACGAATACACCGTTATGTCCTTCAGCCTCACCAACGCCCCTGCCTTCTTCATGCATATGATGAACAAGGTGTTTATGAATTTTTTGGATAAATTTGTGGTGGTGTTCATTGATGACATCCTCATTTACTCCAAGAGCAAGGACGAACACAAGGAACATCTTCGAGCAGTTCTGCAAAGGCTTGGCGGCCATCAACTTTATGCCAAATTTAGCAAATGTGAGTTCTGGCTCCAGCAAGTGGGATTTCTCGGGCATGTCCTCTCGGCAGAAGGAATCTTAGTGGACCCAAGCAAGGTGAAGGATGTACTTGATTGGTTCGCACCCACAACAGTCTCAGAAATCCGGAGTTTCCTTAGACTAGCGGATATTATCGCTGTTTTATCGAAGGATTCTCCAAGATCGCCAAGCCAATGACTAAGCTTCTTAAGAAGGATAAGAAGTTCGTATGGACTGAGGACTGCGAACGAAGTTTCAATGAGTTAAAATCAGGGTGACATCGGCCCCAGTATTAACTCTTCCAGACATCTACCGCAGTTTTGATGTCTACTGTGATGCATCCTGAAAAGGACTTGGGTGTGTACTCATGCAAGATGGCAAAGTGGTGGTTTATGCATCTCGACAACTGCGGCAACATGAAGGAAACTATCCTACTCATGATTTGGAATTGGCTGCGGTGGTGCACGCTTTGAAGATCTGGAGACACTATCTGATTGGAAAGAAGTGTCAGATATTCACCGACCATAAGAGTCTCAAGTATATATTCACTTAGCCCGATTTGAACCTTCGACAGCGAAGATGGCTCGAGTTGGTTAAGGACTTGATACATCTCCAACGTATCTATATTTTTTGATTGCTCCATGCTATATTATCTACTGTTTTGGACCATATTGGGCTTTATTTTAAACTTTTATATTACTTTTGGGACTAACCTATTAACCGGAGGCCCAACCCAGATTCTTTGTTTTTGCCTATTTCGGTGTTTCAAAGAAATGGAATATCAAGCGGAGTCCAAACGGAATGAAACCTTCGGGAACGTGATTTTCTCACGAACATGATCCAGAGACTTGGACCCTATGTCAAGCAACCAACAGGAAGGCACGAGGTGAGGCGCACCCTCCCCAGTAGCGCCCCCCACCCTCGTGGGCCCCCTGTTGCTCCACCGACGTACTTCTTGCTCCTATATATACCTACGTACCCCCGAATAATCAGATATGGAGCCAAAAACCTAATTCCACCGCCGCAACTTTCTGTATCCACGAGATCCCATCTTGCGGCTGTTAGGAGCTCACGGAAGGGAATCCACCACGGAGGGCTTCTACATCATCATAGCCTCTCCGATGAAGTGTGAGTAGTTTACCTCAGACTTTCGGGTCCATAGTTAGTAGCTAGATGGCTTCTTCTCTCTTTGTGGATCTCAATACAATGTTCTCCCCCTCTCTCGTGGAGATCTATTCGATGTAATCTTCTTTTTGCGGTGTGTTTGTTGAGACCGATGGATTGTGGGTTTATGATCAAGATTATCTATGAACAATATTTGAATCTTCTTTGAATTCTTTTATGTATGATTGGTTATCTTTGCAAGTCTCTTCGAATTATCAGTTTGGTTTGGCCTACTAGATTGGTTTTTCTTGCAATGGGAGAGGTGCTTAGCTTTGTGTTCAATCTTGCGGTGTCCTTTCCCAGTGACAGTAGGGGCAGCAAGGCACGTATTGTATTGTTGACATCGAGGATAACATGATGGGGTTTTTACCATATTGCATGAATTTATCCCTCTACATCATGTCATCTTGCTTAAGTTGTTACTCTGTTTTCATTAACTTAATACTCTAGATGCATGCTGGATAGCGGTCGATGAGTGGAGTAATAGTAGTAGATGCAGAATCGTTTCGGTCTACTTGTCTCGGACGTGATGCCTATATACATGATCATACCTAGATACTCTCATAACTATGCTCAATTTTGTCAATTGCTCAACAGTAATTCGTTCACCCACCGTAAACTACTTATGCTCTTGAGAGAAGCCACTAGTGAAATCTATGGTCCCCGGGTCTATTCTCTATCATATCAATCTTCCATCACTTTATTATTGCTTTGCTTTTTTACTTTGCCTTTTATTTTACTTTGCATCTTTATACCAAAAATACCAAAAATATTATCTATCATCTCTATCAGATCTCACTCTCGTAAGTGACCGTGAAGGGATTGACAACCCCTAATCGCGTTGGTTGCATTGAGCTATTTATTTTGTGTAGGTACGGGGGAATTGCGCGTGGCCTCCTACTGGATTGATACCTTCGTTCTAAAAAACTGAGGGAAATACTTACGCTACTCTGCTGCATTATCCTCTCCTCTTCGGGGAAATCCAACGCAAGCTCAAGAGGTAGCAAGAAGAATTTCTGGCGCCGCTGCCCGGGAGTCTATGCAAAAAGTCAACATACCAAGTACCCATCACAATCCCTTATCTCCCGCATTACATTATTTGCCATTTGCCTCTCGATTTCCTCTCCCCCACTTCACCTTCGCCGTTTTATTTGCCCCTCTTCCGTTCGTCCTTCTGTTTGCTCGTGTTACCATGTGCCTTCTATTTGCTTGCATCTTTGCTTGCTAAAATCCTATTGATATTGATCCACTTAAAGTGTTCTACTTGGATCATCTTTGATCCTTATCTTTCGTCTTTGAAACCCCAACTAGCCTAGTTGATGGGAAATCTTTAGATGAGCATGCTCATTTTGTGCGTCATCGTTTGTCTGAAAAGGGGAAGCTCTTATGGTATCATACAAATATTTTTCTATGCTATGCTTGGAATCTTTGTGAAATTTGTGATTTTACTTGTTGCTCTAAGAACCCTAAAAAACACCTTCCCTACCTATGTGAGTTCAATGATAACGAAATCTTATCTCCTTATGCAAAGGGTGTTTATAGTTACTACGATATCGAACAAATTGAAGAATTTGTCATTTTTAAGGGTGCTCATGAAGTTGCTTCTTTGATTGAAAAGTATGATTTTACTCTCAATAAATCTGATTATTCCATCATACTTAAATATTGCAATGAAAACCTTGCTCATAATGTCTATGTCCAAGAATTTGTTGAATGAATGACCGTTGCTTTGGAAGAAAATAATGATACGCATGAATCTATAGATAATGATGATTCCGATGATTTGGTTGAAATGTCCCTTGATGAACATGATGCTTGCTATTCTTGTGGCCATGATGCCAATATTTATAAAGACGAATTTGCTATAGTTCCTTATGTTAAAAATGAGATCGTTGCTATTGCACCCATGCTTGATAGTTACTTCAATGAAAAGCATGATTGCAATGATTTTACTATAAATTCTCTTGATGTCAATTGTGCTAATAATATGCAAAACCCTAAGCTTGGGGATGCTAGTTTTGCTATGTCCACTATTTGTTGCAACGATCATGATTGGGGTCATTTTTCTTATAATCTTGAAAATTTATTTAATCCCCATGATGAATATGAGATTGATAATATTGTTTGAAATAATATTGAAAGTGGGTTTGGACGAGTGTCAACTTTAGATCCCACATATTTGGAGAATATTCAATCTTATGAAAATTTTGATAAAAGTGGTTTGGAGAGGTCATGACTTTAGTTAATGTTTATCCCACTATTTTGGAAGAGTGTCAACTTCGCATGCATGTGGATCGTGTTGAGAATATGTTATGTGATAGCTATTTTGTTGAATTTGCCTACGATCCTACATGTAATTATTATGAGAGAGGAAAATATGGTTGTAGAAATTTTCATGTTGCTAAATTACCTCTCGTTATGATGAGATTGCTATTGTTTCTTTCCGCTTCCCTACATATGCTAGTGTTTGCTTACCTTGATAATTTGTTTGCCTATAAGATGCCTATGCATAGGAAGTATGTTAGACTTAGATGTGTTTGTCACGTGCTTCATGATGCTCTCTTTGTGCTTCAATTATTATCTTTCTTGTGAGCATCGTTGAAATCTTATGCCTAGCTAGGGGCGTTAAATGATAGCGCTTGTTGGGAGCCAACCCAATTTTATTTTTAGTGTTTTTTTGCTTTTGCTTCTGTTTAGGAATAAATAGTCCATCTACCTTCTGTTTATATGTGGTTTTATGTTTTAATTAGTGTTTGTGCCAAGTTAAACCTATAGGATCTTCTTGGGTAATAATTATTTGATCTTGCTGTAATTTCCAGAAACTTTCTGTTCACGAAAACAATTGTTAAAAATCACCAGGACGTGATAAAATAGTGATTCCAATTTCTGCTGATCAATAAACACAAATTTCCTAGGTCTTCCTATTTTTTTTTGATTTTTTGGAGTTCCAGAAGTTTGCGTTAGTTACAGATTACTACAGACTGTTCTGTTTTTGACAGATTCTGTTTTTCGTGTGTTGTTTGCTTATTTTGATGAATCTATGGCCAGTAAAATAGTTTATAAACCATATAGAAGTTGGAATACAGTAGGTTTAACACCAATATAAATAAAGAATGAGTTCATTATAGTACCTTGAAGTGGTCTTTTGTTTTCTTTCGCTAACGGAGCTCACGAGATTTACATTGAGTTTTGTGTTGTGAAGTTTTCAAGTTTTGGGTGAAATATTTTTGATGGATTATGGAACAAGGAGTGGAAAGATCCTAAGCTTGGGGATGCCCATGGCACCCCCAAGATAATCTAAGGACACCAAAAATTCGAAGCTTGGGGATGCCCCCGAAGGCATCCCCTCTTTAAATCCACTTCCATCGGTAACTTTATTGGAGCTATATTTTTATTCACCACATAATATGTGTTTTGCTTGGAGCGTCTTGTATGATTTGAGTCTTTGCTTTTTAGTTTACCACAATCATCCTTGCTGTACACAACTTTTGAGAGAGCCATACATGATTTGGAATTTGTTAGAATACTCTATGTGCTTCACTTATATCTTTTGAGCTATATAGTTTTGCTCTAGTGCTTCACTTATATCTTTTAGAGCACGGTGGTGGATTTGTTTTGAAGAAACTATTGATCTCTCATTATTCACTTAGATTATTTTGAGAGTCTTAAATAGCATGGTAATTTGCTTAATAATAATAATATTCTTGGTATTCAAGATTTGTAAAACTTTCTTTTGAGTGCGTTGAATACTAAGAAAAGTTTGATGCTTGATAATTGTTTTGAGATATGGAGGTAGTAATATTAGAGTCATGCTAGTTGAGTAGTTGCACGTATGGTGAACCCTTATGTGATGAAGTGGGAGCATGATTTATTTATTGATTGTCTTCCTTATGAGTGGCGGTCGGGGACGAGCGATGGTCTTTTCCTACCAATCTATCCCCCTAGGAGCATGCGCGTAATACTTTGCTTTGATAACTTGTATATTTTTGCAATAAGTATATGAGTTCTTTGTGACTAATGTTGAGTCCATGGATTATACGCACTTTTCTCACCCTTCCACCACTGCTAGCCTTTCTAATACCGCGCACTTTTCACCGGTATCATACACCCACCATATACCTTCCTCAAAACAGCCACCATACCTACCTATTATGGCATTTCCATAGCCATTCCGAGATATATTGCCATGCAACTTTCCACTGTTCCGTTTATTATGACACGCTCCATCATTACTACAAAAAAAATACACTTCCGTGATGATACGTGTTTGTCACAGTAGGTCGCGTTTTTTTTCATGCATGTACATCCATGACGATTTTATGATAGAATCAAGATAGTCATACCTGTGCTGTCGTAGAAGTGTTCCATGACATTACCAAAATTATCATCACGGAAGTGTCCACTTCCATGACGACAAATCGCGCGTCATAGAAGTGCTTTCGTCAAGGGTGACCGACATGTGGCATCCACCGTAACAGAACGCCGTTAAGCTATCGGGTTGGGTTTTGGATCCGATAACCCATTAACAGCCCCGACCAATGGGGATTTTCCACGTGTAAAATCATCGTTGGATGTAGGAAACACGTGTCGGCTCATCGTTGGGACAGATGTCATCCACTCATTGGACAGAAGGCGCCTATGATACGTCGACACATGGCATGGCCCATCAAGTTTAAATGGGCCGGCCCAACTAAAGGCCCACAAGATTTTGTGGACCATAATGGGCCGGCCTAGCTAAAGGCCCACGAGAGTTTGCGGACCATAATGGGCTGGCCCAGCTAAAGGCCCACAAGATTTCGCAAGCCATAATAGGCCGGCCCAGGTAAAGGCCCACAAGATTTTTGTGTGCCATAATGGTAAGACGGTAAAACCCACAAAATTCTTGCGGATCATAATGGGCGGCCCAGCTAAAGGCCCATGAGACTTCACGGACATTAATGGGCTGGCCCAGCTGTAGGCCCGCAAGATTTTGAGGACCCTAGTAGGCCGGCCCATTAACTGGCTGCCATGTTTTGGGCCAAATGCCGGCCCATATTTGATCCGGTCCATTAATGGCCTACCACGTTTCGGGCCTAATAATGGCCCATATAAGATCCGGCCCGTTAAAAACCTCCCACTTTCTGGGCCAAATCACGGCCCAGATCAGGTCCGACCCTTTAAGAGGCTTTGGGCTCAATTATGGCCCATATCAGATTCGGCCCATTAACTGGACGCTATGCTTTTGGGCCCACTTGCTAAAGGCACATTTAGTAATTCGGCCTGATACTAGTTTCGGCCTGTTAAGGGCCCGTTTAATATTTTGGCCCTATATTAATTTCAGCCTGTTAAAAACCCCTCATATAGTTGGGCCTAACTACGGCCCGGTTTGCATCCGGCCTGCTTTCTGGAAATATCTGATTGGGCCAAACAAGGACCGAGACAACTTTGGCCTGTTAAAAGCCCGTGAATTGATTCGCACAATCATGGGCCGGGTCCATTTTGGGCTGTTCCCGGCCCGTGAGCTATTCGACACATTTCAGGCCCAAGCTACTTCTCAGCCTCCTAAAAGCCCATTGAGTTTTCTTGCGAAAAGAGGGACGGGGGTTACTCGGCCTATTAAAGGCCCGAATCTACTAGTGGGCCAGTTTGACGGGGCCCATGATGCAGATCATACATCGCGATTGCATGACGGCCCAATTATGTACCGTAATTTTACGGTTTGGCCGGTTTACTGCGAAGACAAGATATATATACAGTAAAATAACCGCAGCATCGTGAATAAGAAAAAACCTAGACTATACAATAAAGAAATTACGGCATATTACATCCACTGGGCATCAAAGTTCGCCACTATGATAATAAAGCACAAGCATTAAAGAGATTACATACACTTGGGCATCAAAGATCGCCACGATTGCAAATAAACACGCCGACAAAATAATATACAAAACCGACAACACTTCAATAGAGTTCAAGAAAGGTTAGCCCTCATTTGGGAGTCAGAGCGCATAGCCGAGCAAGATGATGAGACTACGCTTGTTCAACACTTATATCTTCCTCACTCTAAAAGATAAACAAGCGAAGACGGATAGCGGGTTTTGCACATAAAAGTATCAGTGCTGACAATTCATCACATTTCTTACTGACGAATAAAGTGACACAGTTTAAAATTGCATTAACACAATATGGTAATGTTCAGGTCAAGACATGGCAGGAAATGACATTGTGAAGGAGTTGGCAGCTTCACGACACCACTGGATTATAGATCAAGAACTCATAAGTATCAATGGTTAGTGTGCTATCAATTTATCCCATTTCAGATTGGCAAATAAAGAGATGGTTTAAATAATAGTAGAATGATATGACATTGTTCATAGTTAAGACATTGCAGAATATGACATTGTTCTGTAGTGGGTAGGTTCACCACACCACTGGATTACGGATGAAGAATGAAGCATACATGCAGTGCAAAAGAAGATCATTTGCTCTGTATAGTTTAATTTACATGGTATGAAGAAGGAACTTGGTTGTACAACTGAAAACTTAAATTGAGAAGGACAAACTTTTGTTTATGAAGTACATAATAAACTTTAAACATGCAATTTGATGCAAACACCAAAAATAAACAGCTGTTGACAAAGTTTGAAGGCTTGAGAAGGACAAACTTACATTACTGGTGAAGACAGGCTCTATAAAGCCCTTGTCCATGCTGATGGGGGGGGGGGAATTCAAGAAGTTTAGCACATAATCTTCTTCATAAGCATTGCCTTTATTCTACATTTTGTTAAGAGTAAATATAGATGTGATAATATACGAAAAATGGAGAATATTTAAGATAAGATGAAGGGTGATGCTACATAACCAAGTAGCTATAAATGTATGTGCAGCGACATGGCAAAAGGCAAAGCCAAGAGCAATGCACAGCTAAACTTCTTCAGGCCCAACCTTATGGTAAGAGTAAATATAGATCTGATGTGTAGAAAATGGAGGGCAAAGGAAAATAAGCTGCAGAGTGATGGTACATGAACAACTACCTGTCAATATAAGTACACTGATAAAGGACAACATGTACTTACAAGAACAATGCAGAGCTAAGAAAATTCATTGGCATTGGATATATTCTACACTAATGTAACCATTCATACATATTAGATAATTTGGAGCAAACAATTGATAAGCAAGCTATCATGCATACTGCTGTCACATAATGAACCAGCTTTGTATGCAAGTATAGTGATACAGGACAACAAGTACTAGCAAAGCAGCGGGCAACATATTTGCGATATCCTATCGTTCTTTTCAAACTGGAATTCTTCTTCGAGCAGATTTCCTGCAAAAAAGATCCGTAAGGCACATGCGGAAAAGTAGAAGTTCAAATTGTCATGTGATTTCATAGGCAGTACCTCATCACAGGAACGAGATCGATTGCATAACAAGGTTTTTCCATTCAATGTCTTCTAAATTTAGCATAGGAGACTTCATCGGAAATTCGTTTATAGACTTGCCATCAAAGTGTGATTTCCTCAGGTAACACCGATACTGCTGCAATGCTTCCTTGAAAAGCACAAGCAAGCTTTGCTCGTCATGACTATCCAGATTGACCCTCGCCTAGTTACAACAATGTAATGTAAAACATTGATGTGTTCGATCAGCAGAAACAGGAAAACAATAACCATGAATAATAGCACTTACACGTAAGTTGGACAGAAGATGTGAAAACGGTGTTTGTCTTCACTATAATCTTCCCATGATGGGAATATATGCACGTAGTCCCTAACAACATTGAAAGCATTGTCTTTTAAACTGGGAATAAATGGAATGGGGTTCCAATCTGCAGGAATTGGTCGTCTACGTAGTTGGGATAGGTCTTGGCCGGTGGACTTCGTACTATTTCTTTGGAGTGGGATTTTTTACGTGGTACTACCGGTGCTATGGAAAATGAAATCGGTATACCTTTTTCTCGGAGTGCAGGTCCCGTGTGGTGGGGCTAGTGGTGTGGTCGATGAAGTATGGGTACAGTCTGCTTTGGAGTCGGTCCTATGTTTTGTGTCACCGGTTGTACAACCAATATAAGTGGGCGCTGTCGATTTCTCGGCACCACCACGCTTTTTCAAGGACTTTCTTTGGTGCTCCTTCAGGTTCGGCAATCACCCTCTTCCTTTTTGATGTCTGATGCACAAGAACAGCATTTGAGTGGAAAACATGGTATGATGACAGATGGACTATGTATTGATAATGGATGAGCATGTCATCTCGAGTTATATGATGAGTAAACTAAGCAGATGGCGGTGCAACAAAGTAGAAGAAATGCAAGACAACATATGCAAGATACGCGCAATCAATAAAACCTTGCCAAATTAGAACAGGCACCTTGATGGGTGAACAGGACATGCCATCTGCCTTTGACTCCTCGAGGTTAGAATAGTCATTAGGATGATATTACGAACAAGAATCAACAGTGGGGAGCGTCACGAGTTTCATTGCTTCCAGAATGGCACTCAATGCCTTGGTGCCTATTTTGTAAGTCATCGCAGTGTCCCACAAGATTCTTCTGATGCGCGGATTCGGATCTTCACTGTTATTGCGTATCATATCTCGAGAACCATGAAAACATAAATAGTTGTGAGATTATCTTTGTAATGCAGATGATATTCTAATATAGGGCGCCTATAAACACTTATGTGCTATCCTGGATTCGATGAGAGAGCTCATGTGTGCTGTAATATGGTGTGTGCATTTATATAATCCGCACAAGTACACAAAAAATAGGCTCCGTAAGTAAGGATAGTGGCGGATGATAGGTTCATAATATCGTATCTGAGTTTATTGCCAAACCATGATAACAAGAGCGGAGACAACAACTAGGCAGATCATAGTGTACATAACGGGTACACCATAACCATGATATATAAATCGGGAAAGTGGAACGGCTTGAAAATACGGTGTTGTATTGCCGCTAGTAATTGAAAGCCTATCGATCACGTCAGGCCAGCTCTATCGAACATGGTAAAGAAGAGCAAGCAGATTTTGGATAATAAAATGTTGGTTGCAGTTGCCCACATGATGAACCAGAGCGCATCAAGAATGCAACTCCCAGCTGTCTCGACCATTTCAGCGGTTGGATGAAGATCCTATGTCTCTTAACCCTTCTTCTTCCTTGTGTCTGATTCTTCCCACTGTAACATCAAGACGGGCCGCCGGGCCGACCACCGCCCCCACCGCTGTTCCTCCGCCACCCCCACCCCCACCCGTGCCCCAACCCCCACCCGTGTCGAGTTTTCTTCTGCTCGGGCGAGGCCCCACAACCACCCGAGCCCCTTCGATTGCACCGCAAACTCCGTGAGCTCAAAAATTAGTGACCCAATTTTGAAATTTAGTCTCTGTGATTTAACTAGTGTGGAATATAAAAGGGAAAACCATAAGCATTGGGAGTATAGTGTTGAGCGTGCCATGGCGGATCTGAAGGTGCAAACCGGACAAAGGCAACTTTGCAACCAAGACAAGAAATCGAGTAAAGCGATGGCGATCTATTTTCTTGATGCGATAAGTAAGTTGAGCAGACATCTGAAAAAGAGTACCGCCTCACAGTGCGGCGCTGTACACATCTGCTGAGAATTTGGCGGTCTTGCTGCGGTAGCGATGGCTGTCGGCAGCGTGGAAGCAGATCTAGGAGGGTAGACGGTGGTGGCGGGACGCGGTGGACGAGACGGTCGGCGGAGCGGCGCCGGCAAGGTGGACGACGGCGGGGATGATGCGATCGGACGGGATGCATGGATCCCGGTCCGATGGCGTGGATGAGAGAGGTCGATCTCTTGTAATGGACGGCGGCGTGGGGGTATCTGCTCCGGCTTGGTGGAGGTGGACGGCGGTGGTTGGGGTGGCGGACGGCGGCGGACGGAGGAGGGTGGGGTGGAGAGGGTGTTTTGGCGCCCACGGAGTATGAATGGGGAAAAGGGAGGTAGAGAGGAAGGGGGGAACCGTGTATTCAGGGCGCGCTTGTCTCAAATGCGAGGAAATTTACAAACTTAGCCCACGTTTCAAATTTCTACTACATCATAGCAACATTAGTCGGTTGGGGATAGGACGGTAATCTCGCATACACCGAATATTTGCCGATGAGAGTTTGTTTTTGGCGCCCACCGTGTATGAATATGAATCGGGGAGGGAGTCGATTTCGGCCGAGGAGACACTGTGTTTTGGCGCCCACCGTGTATGAATCCGGGTGAGAGGTGGTTACGTCACCTTTGGGTGAAATTACAAACCTACCCCTATCGAAACCTATAGAAATCCAGCAGATAGGCTTTGCGTGGCAGGGATAGGCAGTAGTGATTTCCATCTCACAGATTTTGGTTTGATGTTATCGCGACTTTCCCGCTTCGTTCAAATTTTGCAGAGTGCACGTTTATCGTGCCAACTCAATTCGAATCCCGTTTGTATTCTATTTTTTGGGCGGATCCATTTTCAATTGGAATTACATTCTATATAAATCATTTTTTATATATACTTTCAAAAGCACAACACCATTTATACATAAATATGGTTTACAAATGGCATGATCTCAGATTCATAAGGTTGTATCCATCAATTTGGATTTTCAAATATTTGAAACCACTTTATGTTGAAATCCAATGTATGCATTCCTCGCTAACTGTCTCCAATTAATGTGTGTTTCATGCGGTTTTTTAACTTCTCAGACATGTATAATGTGTTTCACACGCAACATATAGTGTAATCCCGTTTAGACATTTATTGCATATAAACCATGCATTGTTTGTAATTGAAGAATCTATGGATCACCAATATTGATAAACTATATAACATTACACGTGTGCCCAAATTCAAATGAATATGCATGTTTGATACACCAATTTGCGTTATGATATTATCGATGTCGTGATCTCCAGTTTAAATATTTGAATCCCCTTTAATCCAGATATTCGTCTCATATAGCTATCACTCATGCTTATATATGACTATCTCTCTGGACCTATACGCGTTCATCGTCTCTCAGGTACCTCTCGTGCTACCTGTATGTCGACAATGATCTTTTATCTTCGTAACACACTGACGGTACTCTCTCCCTCGACCTTCATCACTCTATCTCTCTCTAAGTATATCTCAATCCCATGCTATGTGTCTCTAACTATGATTCTCCATGTGGAATCTCTTTCTCTCACACAAACAAAAAACTTTGTCTCTCGGGGTCCCATTTCTCTCTACTATTCCCATGTGTGCCACTCGCACACCCCTCATACAGAGATGTCTTTCGCTCCTTAGATATGAGAAGCTAGACTCTTCCTCTTCAATATCTCTTTCTCACACACAAACACAAACTCTGTCTCCCAGGGTCTCATATTTCTCCATTGTTCTCTTGTATGTCGCTCACACACACCCTCTCTCCCTAGAGATATCTTGCGTTCCCTCATATGTCTCTATAGATATCACTCTCGTTGTGAAATATCTTTCTCTCTCGCAGACACAAAACTTCGTCTCTCTGGATCTCATTTCTCTATGATATCTGTTTGTATGTGACTCACATGCACCCTCTCTCTATCTCTCTCACACCCACACACACAACCCAGCCTTCTGATCCACTCGACTCCTATCTCTAACGCACGCTAGCTAGCATCTTTATCTTTCTATTTATCTATTTTTCCATCAACCTTCTTTCTCGCCCTCACTCTTGATTCCTATCACGCACACTACATATGTTTCTCTCTACATGCGGTCAAGTGCCCTCTCATACACATATATAACTTCACCCTTTGAACCACCCGACGGTCACAACACCCAAACTAGCGGATGTCCCTCTAGCTAGCATCTCCATCTCTGTATCTATCTGTAGTTTCTCCGTCAACATTTCTTTCTTGCACAGAGTCTTGCTTCCTATCACCCACACTATATATGTCTCTCCGTACATATGCATTTATAGGTTGATCTCTTTTGCACAATCGTTGCGCCTCACCCCTCTGTCGCCATAGATGCATGCTCCAGCCCATGCCACTATCTCTTAAAGACAAAAACACATGCTCAATTGTCGGGCCTTCTTCCTGCATTCTCACATGCATGCATATTGTCATACCGATCCGTCTCTCCCATGTTGTTGATCTTATGACTTATGTCTTCTTTCTTTTATCTCGATCATGCGCACAAGACACACACACATCCCACGTATACATGTATACCTCTCACACATGCACGTTCAAGGTCTCTATGTCTCCATACGTAGTTAATTACCCTTAATCCTAACGCCGCATCGAATCATTCTCCTCTTTTGTGCACATAACTTCCGCCTGGATGGGTAAAACACACACTCACACTTAACAATCTCCTTCTAGCTACCCCCCCCACGCCTCTCACTCTTCCCCTATATCCCCGAAACCAATAAGACCATCCCTTTGTTTAATTCCCTCCTACATGCACCATCGATATATAGTAGTCTTCCTCGGTGTCTCTCGAACAAACACGTTCTCTCGATGTCGACTCCTCTCACGCAGACGCACCTTCTCTTCCCTCTCTCACGGGCATTTTCTCTCTCGCACCCCATCGTTGGTGGCCTCTGCCATACACATCACCTCTCTATGATGAAGCCATGCACACTTAAATTACATACGCCACAGAGGACCCCGCGACACACACACATACACGCACACACACACACACGCGCACGCACGCACGCACGCACACCCCCCACACACTAAGACTCCATCTCTCTCTCTCTCTCTCACACACACACAAACACACACACACACACGCACGCAACCCCCCACACACACTTAGACTCCATCTCTCTCTCTCTCTCACACACACACACACAAACTAAGACTCCATCTCTATCTCTCTCTCTCTCTCTCTCTCTCCTCTCTCTCTCTCTCTCACACACATGCACACACACACACACACACACACACCACACACACACTAAGACTCCATCTCACACACACATGCTCTAGGCGGAGCATTTGTTCCTACCAACCTTCATCCAACCTTACCCGTATGATAAACAATCACCTTTATTTACTTGCATAACATGGACAAATTCCACTTTACTTTAGTAGTCAGCAAACTTATCATCTGTACCCTTATAAAAAAACGAGTTGGCGATGATGGTGTGCCCGCCATCTTGTAATGAGACCATATGATCTATATCTCAGGATAGAAAGCAAACTATGATAATTTTACAAAAGATACCCGCACCTCTCTCCACATCATTATATCCCGCAACCTCATTGCTCAGCAATTAAAAAAGGAATAAGTCTCTGCATGGTGGCCGCTGCCGCCTGCCGGCGCTGTCCATCCCCATGCCTCCGCCCATTCCGACCACCAGTCACCACCACGCTCCACTCCTCCTCGCCTTATCTCTCATCTTTCATTTTTTCGATGACATTCTCGAGATACCAGTTTTCTGATAAAATTCTCGAGATATCATTAGTTTTTACACATGGGATTACTCCTGCATGGGTCAATCACAACAGGTGTTTTGTAAAAAAAATGCATATTGATGTTCCGTGCAATGCACGAGAATCTTGCTTGTAATTACATAATGCAAATCACGAAAGGTGAAGTGACATTTTTTTGACACAACCACGTTAACATGGCCACGTAAATCACTAGCTAAAGTAAATACAATTATACTTATATCCCGATGCAAAAGGTTGAGTACATGTCCGAAGAGTAGAGTCGCACACATGCACTCTGTCTCTCAGAATCTCTCTCTCACACACACACACACACCAGTTACGTGACGCCCACTTAAGCAGAAACAAGTATGTTACAATTTGTGCACCCGCGGGTACACGTGATGCTGCGCATTTATTTAAGCCGGAAGGCAAACACAAATAGTAGCTGCATTCATTCCCCTCCCGCCGCCTCTTCTTTGGTCGCCGTCGCCCGGTAGCCATGGGCGGCGAAGGTAACAACATACGCCATACTCCCGGAGCGGCGCTTTAATATGGAAATTTTAGTGGTCATGCATGCATCTTTTGTGCTAGCACTTCTATATAAGGGTTGACGACCGCTTCCGTGGACGTCTTGTGAGGCGGTGGAAGAGGAAGGAGAAGGGAAGCGGGCTGTGGAGTAACTTTTTACCACAATTTCTTAGGAAACTGAGTGCAATAATTGAGTAGTTTTGCAAACTACCGGCACTACACACAAACGGTTCAAAACCTATACTCGGCCAGCGCGCTTCCCGCGTGAAACGGTCGGTTGCCGCCTTGGAGGCGTCGATGCCGCATTAATGCCCGGCCAGAGCGGAGGCGACCTCTCACCGGGCGCCGGCTTTGAAGTGGCGTGACGGCCGAGAGAGCGCCGCTTCGGTGCACGCGACTTCTCCGCGTCGGGACTGGCCATAGGCCCTGTTTGGATCCATGAGTTAGAGTTAGTTTGAGCTAGTTGGGGCTCAAATAGCCCTAAAGTATCCAAGCATGAGGGTTTAAATTGGAGCGAGTTGCACCGAACCCACCAAAAAAACTATCCCACCCAAGAGGTGCTAACTAGAGATAGTTCTCATTGGGACCCTTTGAAAAATCACTTTTCTCTCTCCACGAAGTGCATTTATTGTCAATCTAACCCTGTCACCCAAAGACATCTTTGGCTCTGATTAGTTCAGGGTTAGTCATGAGTTAGTCTGACCTCTAGCTAAGTTAGAGTATCAAACAGGAGCAGTATAGGACATGCAAGTTGCTCAAAGCATACATGCAAATTTGTACGTGAAAGGATTTTTTTATTTTTGAAAATGGAACGTGATAGGAATTTTTTTAGAATGCTCTTGGCATGTCGCTAACATGTGATAGTTAACAGACCTCAATAGACAGCAGAAACGCCAGCCCGTCGCACTTTGATAGAGACGAGGAGGGAGAAGCAATACAGGCTACTGGATTACTAGAGATAGGCGTTGCACGGAAGCCAAGAAATATGGTGATAGCGTGGGTTAGCCATGTACTAGTATGATGTAACTACACTGGGCTGCCGTGTTTCGTACTCTTCCAGTCCACTGTGGAGATGATTGGTTAATTTTATATCGCTGAATAATATTAAATATTATGAGTGCAGACGCTCCACCACGAGGTTCTTTGCTCCTTCTCGGTCGTCCGGAATCTATGTTCTTCCACTCTATTTTTTTACGTGAGCTTTGTTCATCCTTTTGCCAACACGCGAGACATCTAGCATCAAGGTGCACGTGTTACGCAAGGATCGTTCCATCTATATGAAGAACACGTGGGACTGGAACTACGAGACGGACATGTACCCAGGAGTGGACGTGCGAACCTGAGTAACGTAGCACAGTAAGTGAAGTAGAAAGGCACAAATGGTATGAACATGCATGGCATATAGGGTGTGTTTGGTTGTGTTCTCGTCTCAGCATAGTTGTTCCCTCTTCATGCATGCTCAACTCAACACCCCTCTTCATGCATGCTCTCTTCATGCATGCTTCTAGTGTATTTGTGCTAAACTAGTGTGGACTCATGCACCCTCCATACACTCTACCAAACACCCAAAAGTAGGTCGAGAAGGGAACTCTTAGGCGGCATTTGTTTCTTACTACGTACTACCACTAAATGTTGTACGTGCAATGCCTGATGATGTTATGGAGTGCGTGCCTAAGTACTCTACTACTACTATATTAGTTGCAGGCACATATTAACTTTTATATTTGTTTACGTGTATGCCCCGAGACCTTCCAACTAGACGTGTCTTTCTCTCCAGGTCGCACTTTGTATCGTTCATACCACTAAGTACTACTACGTGTGGTCTCCGACCCGGAAGTGGAAGAAGTGGAGACGCTCTACCACGCCTTTTTTTTTCTGTTTGGGCTCTACCACGCTGTTCATGTCCCACTCCTTTCACGACGCAGGGACATCCAAAGACGCGTCGTGTTTGGCACCCTTCGTCGTAAGAGTTGAAACGCTAGAATTCATCGAAATAAAAATAATTATAAATCGGCAGTGATACTATTTTTTTGCGAACCAATCAACAGTGATACTATACCGCGCGGTTTCCTTGCTCCTTGATATCGGAAAGAATACTTCCGTTCGCCAACATGTGGGACGTCGACCATCCTGGTCCACTTGCCATGCATGCAGAACTCCAAGGGAGAGTCACCCAGGTCGTTGTGCCGCAGTAACAATGACTAACGAGCCGTCAAATCACAGGCCCACTTCCCACTTTGAAGTTGCTCGGAAGAAGGAACCATCATGACTTTCTTGAATTCCGCTTCTTGAAGAAAACTACTGTACCAGCAGTACTGCTAGCTACAATATTTACTCCAACAGAGGCCTCCTTTCGTTCATAGGATAGGAATATGAAAATCATAGGAAGTGAGATGACATGCATCCCAATTCCTACAGAGAAAGAGATGCCATTTGATGCTTAGGATAGGATTTTTTCCATTTAGTCTAGGCTAATGTACTGGTAATTTGCTCTAAAAACTACAGTAGTAACTAGTAGTACTGGTACATGCTCGTGCAATTGGTGTGTCACTGACATGCGGGCCAGATGCCCGTTGGGCCCACATGTCAGTAACCCAAATGCATCTGCAGTTAAGTCACTGAAGCAGCGTCCGCATTCACGCCCGACGAACCTACTCCGGCGCCAGTTGTCCATCCGTCTGCCGCGGCTCATTGCCATTTGCCCGCTATATTAACTTGAGCCCCAGCTCCCTGCCATAGCCAAAGACCCACACTTATTCTCCTCCGGTCCCTTCCTTCGCTTCGGCACCACTTCAACCATGGCCTCTGGTGCTCGAAGCTCTCTTGGACGATCTTGCCGCAGGAGCAGACGAGGGACATCGGCGGCTCCGGCCCGGCGCGCTCCAAAGCTCTCTTCGACGTCTTGTCAGGAGCAAACGAAGGAGATCGCCCGGCACCCCGGCCGCCCTCCACCGCCACTACCATGAAGCCGGCGCGCGTGCGCGGGCGCAGCCGGCAGCGAGGAAGAGTAGTACACGGTTGGTCGCCACCGCTCTGGTCCCGGGAAGGCCACCGCTACTCCACTCAGTCGACGCCAAGCTTGGTGGGGTAAACATCGGCAACCGATTAGCCGCTTGACGGCGACGTGGAGGCGGAAATCTTCAGAACCTTGTGCTCCGGAGGAGGAGGTTATCGAGGCGGATGAGGAGGAGGCAAAGGCAATGGCTGGCTTTCTCGGGTTCATGGCCGGACATGGTGGTCGGGCGCCGACGATCGTTTAGATTAGGTTTACAATAGGTTTTAGTACGGTTTGTGAGAAATATGTAATGAATTTCATCCAGTTTGTAGGAAAAGTTTTCGAGATGTAATGAATTTCATCTGGTTAATTTGATATTTGTTTTCTTTGCATGAATTTCGTCCGGTTAGTTCATATAGTTGTCGAAAGGTATGCGAGCAGCATCGGATGGCATCCATCAGTGTCCTCGAACAGATGCCGGTGTAAATTTGTGGGCCAGCGCTGGAGATGCCCTAACTATCATGCTATAATCGCTAACAATCCTCCATTATTTGGCAGGGAACAATTATGCCTCGATCAAAATCAGATCCACGGTGTTTCGCACTCCTCCGCCAGAAGAGTGTAAACTCTTGCTTACATAAAATGGAGCAAGTGGACGGCCTTGTAGCACGCGTCATATCACTCGAACTAGCCCGCCTAACGAGAGGGAAAGCACCGCCCTCGTCATTTTGTTCTGGATTTCTATCGATCGATCACGCGAAAATGTTACGCTTCGCAAGTTCGAAAGGAAAAGGCGGCACACTTACGACTCGTACGCGTCGCAACCCCGACAGTCGGACTCGCACGCCGCTCACCAGAGGGGACACACGTTGTCTTGCAATTTCACTGACATGTGGGACCGTAATTGAATAAACCGTCGATAGCCAAAATTTAATCGCTCGGTAGGCGTCGGCTGAGAAGAGAGAAACGGGGGAGGGAGAAGAGATCGCCCGCCCGCCACGCGCGGACTCCAAGAAATATATGATGATAATGTGAGGTGGGCCATGCTGGAGTCCGGACCGCTTCCGGAGCCTGCTCTCACCTCCCTGGCCCCTCAAGACGCCAGCTGCCCGCTGCATGCATAGCAAGTAGTCCCCGCTTATGTGGAGGAGAGAGAGGCATTGACAAAGTCAAGGAGTAACATCGGAGACAATAGCTTTCATAAAAAATAAACAATGAATACTCGTTGCTCGTCCTCTATATCGGAAAGAATACTTTCATTCGCCGACATGTGGGACATCGACCATCCTGGTCCACCTGCCATGCACAAAATTATCCTGGTCTACCCCGGTCGTATCGCAGGCCCAACCTTTCACACTGTAAGTTGTTCGGACGAAGGAACCATCACGACTTCGTTGAATTCCGCTTCTTCAAGAAAACTTACTGTACCCGCAATACTGCTACCACACGCGAAGACTGGACGACACTGTACCACGTCATATCACTGAAACCCACTAGGCCAAACTAGCCCGCCTAGGTCATCTATTTTGGAACGGAGGAATGCGTCTACTGCCTTTGCTCGATTTTGTGTTGCACGTTCTCTGTACTTTTGCTACGATTTTCCTACCCTATGAACCAAATGAGGCCTGAATGTATGTCGACTATTGTCTGATTGATCGCTAAGCCTACAATTTTAGGAGCTAGGGCTATTGGTCGATCGACGAGGGATAAGTATAAGCGTACCACGAGCTCATCAACCCCAACGTTTCTCTTCGGTGAGTGTTTTGCAAGTACTATAGCTCGCATACAAGAGATAGCCTACTAACACCAAGAATCATCAAACAAGCCCTGCTGATATGATAAACAGTTCAAAGTTACATCTAAGCATGCCATATATTACATCAAAAGCTGGTGAGGATACATCTGTTTCCATAACTCGGAGAGGGTTCGCATGATTCATCGCATGATTCACTATCAAACAAAAGTAGCAAGATCCACCCACACAAGACAATGCACTAGCCCTAAGATGGTCTGATAACACGCATCGTTCTGGTAATTAAACACAGGGGAATGCAAACTACCACGAAGGATTAAGCGCGACCAACTATTTCTTGTCATCGATCTCGGCAATGACCACAAAGACGGACAGACGGCATGGGAATCGATTGGGCGATGTCCACAGATCGACCGCGACATCGGAATCGATCTTCGGGGCCTTTGTGCGAGAGGATGGACAGCGGCATCGAATCGATCTCGGGCGATGCCAACAGGACGGGCCATGACATCTGAATCATCAAGGACAACCACCGGCACCTGCACAACCCTAACATATTAGCAAGCACATTGCAAATAATCAAAAACCACAACTATGGTAATAAGCCATTATTTTTTACCTTGTGCAGCTCACCGGGGGATCTCATCCCTCCAGGGGCCATCTCCTCGTCCTCGATGGGGGCCATCACCTTGCCAGGGGAATACTGCTTCTCAACGGCGACTATCTCCTCAAACTCGGTCTTGAGCCTCACATAGGTGGCAATCAGAGTTCCTGGGGTAGGCACGGTGGGGCCCTTGTTGTTCTTCCAACTTTCTTTGAGGAGCTCGTCCGCCAACGTCCTCAACTCTTTGGCCAGTGCTTGTTTCTTGGAGTTCTTTATCTCCATGGGTTGGCCCGCCAACATGGTCAACTCATTGGTCGGTGCTCGCTTCCTGGAGATCGCTGTCTCCGATGGGTTGTCCGCCGGCAACTCTTTGCCTAGTGCTCCATGATCCATCAATGAACTGACAAACAAAAAGCAATCGAAAGGAAACCACAATCGCAATGAAAACGGGAAAAGAATAGGATGTGAGAATCGGTCGGTGCTTCACAAAAAGAAGATTATTGGAATGAAAATATAGTAGCATAACTGATTCACCCACCTTTCCTTCGATGCATGTAAGAAAAATGGCAGAAGTGAGTAGCCTGGAGTGAGGTTTTCTTCAAGAAAGGGAAGAAAGGGCTTGAACGAGCGTTCCAATGAAATGATGGTTGCTTCGTCCAGTCCAACTTGGAGGCCACCTTACCACTGCTAGTAAAGATGTGGGTTTTGTGATATGATGGGTCATGACGGGCACATCGGGGTGAAAGGTGAGTCTCGACTGTAGCACCTCGCTGTGATTTGGTGGATGGCACGCGGGCCCGGATGCTTTGAAATGTACCACATGTAGATAGAGTGGCTAGTCATATAGGAGTGCTCAATATTGTGCACCGCGACCAAGGCGGAGAGGAAAACGAGAGAACTACGTAATTAATGCATGAGTTTAATTAGGGTAGTTTTGTAAAGTACGAGATACATTCCTCCAATCGCAAAATGCCTTGGGTTCATGAGATTTGAGATTTGAGCCCTATAAACCGGAAGGGAGGGGTACCTGCACGGTGTAGTCTAGTCACTTGTTGAAATCTCTACAAAGGCAAATACTCCTTTCCGGTTTACAGATCTATACTACTCCCTCCTTCTAGGTGTGTAAGTCATCTTACGAAAACCAAATAGTCCCAAAACACTTAGGCGCGGTGCATTAACTTCTACCTTGTTTCTTGTTTCTTGACATATCAACCAATAAGAGATGAGAGGTGTGCATGCTTTTAATGACTTGCAATGGCTAGTTCATTGCATGCAATGCTATTAATTAGCAAATAAACATTGGTGACCCCAGGAGGAAACGGTGCTAAGCGCGTGGACCTATGCAAAATGAGTATTAACCAATGGATAATGGAGTTTAATTGTTAAACAATACTCCCTCCTTTCCGGTTTATAGGGCTTATCTCAAAATTTTATGTTTTCCATTTTATAAGGCTCAATTTGGTTGTTTTCCATCACATTTTCAGATTCCAAGGTGCATTAAATCATTGCATGCAAGTATTAAGAGAAAATTGACCAATGCATGTACTTTATGCATGCATGCATTGCAATTAATGCATTGATAAACATAATTTTTGAGGAAAACAAGAGCATTAATTAGGTGCTTTTGCAAAACTACAAATCAGATTCCACCACTCACCATCTACATTGATTGGTGAGATTTTTGAATTGAGCACTATAAACCGGAAAGGAGGGAGTAGCAATTTTGTCTCATGCAAGAGCCTGGCTAGTATATGCGTGCTCCAAGGAACCACACCACGCGAGCATTCGCAACTGCCACGTTCGGGTTGTGCTTGGCTCTTCGCCTCTTCGAGAAGACGAACAATGATGCTACTCCTACATCTGCAGTATCGAATCCACCGCTGCATGTCCGTCCACCTCGTGCGGGAGGGATAGCGTGTAGAGAAAGCTTCTACTTACTGCTCCTGCCTTTGCGTCTATGACAGGTGGGCCCAACAGGTGGTTGGCCCTCCTGTCATGCAGCCAAAGGCAGGTGCAGTTAAGACACCGGAGCGCAGTCCGCAAGGGACATGGCGTCGTAGTAATCAAATTTCTCGGTCTTGTACGAGTTGACGTGACACATCAAAGCACTGCACTCGATAAAAGTCTTTTTACACATTTCAAATGGGCTACTTCGTATGTAGGAGTAGACATATTCTGCTTCGTATGTAGTCACTTTTTGCAATCTCTAAAAAGACTTATATTTGGAAACGGAGGGAGTACAACGCATGCATGCATGCCGTGACTTTCCTTTTGATACTTGCATGTGTTGATTTGATGCACCTTGCCAAATTTTGACTATAAATTTAACTAACCAAATTTTCATGCATGTCACAAAAAATTACGGGCTGTTTGGATTGTGACTATGTTTGTCTTATGTTGCCACATTATTTTTCCCACACTTGCCACACTTGCCTAACCTGAGTTGCTCAAATTGTTAGACACACTTTGGGTTGCCTAAGGGAATCTTGCCACAATTTTTGTGTCTATGACTTGTGGGGTTCACTACTAATAAAAAAAATTCTTGTCTTAGGTGTGGCTAATAAAAAAGACTTATATTTAGGAACGGAGGGAGTAGAAAATATAAATAATAATGCATGTTGGGGCAACCCACGTTTCCGCTTAATTTTAGCCGTGGGCTTGTTCACAATTTTTACGAGGGGGTGGTTGTTCATTTAATGGAGGGACTTGTAGTACCAGACTTGAACGATACAAAGTGCGACCTGGCACACCGTAACACCACTTGGAACAACCGGGTAGCTATCTCAAAAAACAATCAACAACTAAAAAACCGCGACCGGCATGTAGTAGTACACAATTTTAAACGATTGTTTTGATGGAGTGAAAAGGAAAACTACCCCACTACTTATATATAGGCCGGAGCCTCCGCGCTTGCTTGCTAGGGTTGCTCTATTCACATACTCTCATCCTCTTCAGATCTAAACAAGATAGGGGTAGTAACACTGTCTTTCTCCCTTCAAAAAACACTGGCTTTCTATCCTCACCGCTGGTTACAGATCCGGACGTATCCCCCTCTGCCGGTGAAGGGGAGGAGGGGCAACATTTAGGCCGTCGTCGACAGCGAGGGAGGAGACCCACTGCCGGCCGCACGGTTATCTCTGGCTGAGCGGTGGCGCGGGAGGTCCTCCGATCCCTTCGTCATTGCCTGTGGGCGGATCCGGCCTCCCGCCGCCCACCTATCCACATCTCGACGACCTTCAGGTATATCTTCGTTCGAAACCGCCTTAGCTCTACTTCCCCAGCTCGCAACGTCGCTGCATGTGCATCATTTTCTACCTCTCAGCCCCTCTCGATCGGATGGTCCTACGTCACCTATTTTTATTCTTCTATTGTTAGAGGTAAAGCTACTTCATGGAGTCAAATGTTGTACTCCCTCCGTCCGAAAATACTTGTCATTGAAATGGATGGATCTATATGTATTTTAGTTCTAGACACATCCATTTTGATGACAAGTAATTCCGGATGGAGGGAGTACTTGGTTCAAACAAGAAATAAAGTGGGGGTGGGGGAATTTAGTATGTACATCGGACTTGGTACAAACATGAAGGAAAGGGGGTGAAAGTAGTACAGACTAGTCATCCAACCGGTCTCTTGGTCGAAAAGGGAAATATATGGGTAACGCTGTACACAGTGGTATGACCAGGACTAGATTTGCTATCCACACATAGGACTAGGTGGCTAGAGTGAACAAAAATGGGACTAACCCAGATATGTTTCTTGGATGTTTGTTTCTCGGGGCAACAAACTATGAATCACCACTTTATGCCCCCTCACGCACATGGTGTTGTCTTCTTTGGTGCACCCACTGTCCCATGCCCTTATACCAAATATTTAGGCTCCGGTCGGAATAAAGGGGCAGAAAACATAGATCTTGATGAAAATAGAGGAATAGGAAAGGAATGTAGGTATAAAACTATGGAACAGCAAACCGGAGGAAACTCTCAAGAGAATGTGTGTGGATGGACTATGAAATGTACATATTTGTTTTTTTAGAGTAGCATGCTTGGCAGTATGAGATGCTATTTGTTTATTCAGCTGCACAGTGACTACTCTTGTCCTCACCTCACGTACCACACATAGGTTGATTTTTTTATTACCGCAAACACAAAGACAAAGCAACCTTGTCTAACGCATGGCAGCGAGCGCCTGCCTCGGGCTTCCGCCCAAAAAATGAGCAGCGCGTGGATGTTTCTAATCCTATGGAATTAGTACTACCTGAACAACTTTCCTATGAAACACTATTCACCTTTACCGTGTTCTGAACGGTTGGAAGGGAAAGAATACCGTAGGAATTGTGTTCCTACGAAAATCCTGCACCAAACCTGTGAAACGAATGCAGCCTTAGTTGTTCTTAATATAATGTCCCTGGTAAAAATGAAGCCATGCCACTGTTTTTGCCTGTAATTGTTTGAGACTCTGACAAGTTTAGCCAAATGTTTTTACCTGTAATTGTTTGAGACTCGACTGCTTTCCTCTGTGCCTTTTGTGCAAACAGGGATATCCAATTCACCCGGTTGCTGTTGTGACCTTTTGGTGCACTGCACAAAACTCTTCTTAAAAGAAGTGACTTTTGTGTTGTTTAATTGGAATGTCAGAATGGAACAGTTGGTTCATTTTGGTGGAACTGCACAAAGGGAGATCTGTGTTCCAATCCTCATCATCCATATTGGCGCCATAACCTTCCTTTAGGTAAGAATGATATTTAATGCATGTGTTCATCTCTATTTTCCGACTACCATGAGAAAATAATGCTGTTTTTTACTAGTACACTTGTACTCCCTCACTGACAAAACCAATTCTGAATTAGAAGGCCAATCATGTACTTGGTTTCACCAACTGGTGAGGAGAAAGAGAAACAAAGCATGAAGAGGAAGAAGAAGAAGAATAAACAGTGCCAAGGCGATCTTGCTGAAGCCAGAGGCCTCAGTCGAGGCCATCCAAGGGCTCCGGCAACGACTACCTTACATGTGATACGATCCTCCAGGGAGCCCTTCCACTTCTTCTGTCTCACCTAATTAATTAGGAGTACTTAAGTACCACTAATTTATTACTGCCTAATTTTCTTGTTGGAGTTAAACAAATCTTTAGTAGGACCCTATGCTGAATCATGTACGTGTGAATGTTTGTCTATGGAGGTGAATCATGTGGTGGAGCATGGAGGGAATATTATTAGTGTCATGACATAATAGTGCTATTGTTTTGCATGTCAATTTATTGCCATTGGTTCAATGAGGCAATGTTTTATGTATTGTCCATCATGAATTTGATGCTACTGTTTGAGTAATATGCTAATGTCTTCCTATCCTTTCTCACTAAGCTAATGAAGGTTTCACCTTGTTCCTACTTGTGCAAACAGGGATCATGTTGTGCCAATCATACATTTTAGTGGAACTACACAAGACAATACAATGAACTATATCCCAGCCAGTGCTTTAACTCTGCTGGAAGTTCTTGATAATCTTTCGAAATAATCTCAAGATCGGTAAACAAGAGTGATTTCAACCATACATTTGAAGTGCACAAAAATATATACTATTGTGTGATTCCAAAGGAGTGCTTTATCATCTCTTATGGGACTACATGAATAAGATTTTTTTCTCAGGTTGGTACGGGCCTAAGGCCTTCATCCATATTAGATTGTTGTCATCTCTATTTGTATCGTGCTACTGTCATGAGAAACTCCTTTATCTTTGAACTTTTAAGTTTTGCAACCTATGATAAATGGCAATGCTTTGAGTGTTGAGTTGAGCTAATTGGCACTAATTAAATAAACTAATACCTCTCTTTAAGCAAGACTACTATGTTGCTAACTTTACCCATTAAGATAATGAGGGTGCTTCTATTCGTTAGTGTATGTTATATCAACTAGTCCCACTATTACAGTAATCTCACTCTCTCAACATATGTGCCAACAGGGATGCTCGATTTTGGTGGAACTGCACAAAAACTTTGGGTGCTTCATTGCCTCGACAGCTTCCGTCCTTTCCTGTCACCGCTAATCTCCGCTTGCTTTCTTCCTTTGCTATCACGCTGGCTTATCTCGGCTTCCAAATAAAGGAAATAGTAATTGATATGCTACCTCACACAAGTTGGTACTGGTCTTTATCCCGATTATTGTGCCTGTCATATGTATTGGTAATTTGGTATTGTGCTACTATTTGCCGATTTCATAAAGGAGTAATTTGGAGCCTGAACTCGCAGGCACATCATTACATCGGGTGATTTCAGAGAACTGCACAAAATGATCGATGGACAGGTACTTATGCTGCTGCTATGTACTCCAAAGTTCACTCGGACAAGCATCAATGTTGACAAGAAGTGCCTATATTCATTCGAGTATCAACCGACGCCAACCAATTGTCAAACTCCAAGTATTAGGAGAGTGAACGCCAAAAATATTGCTTGGTGCATAGCCCGTAAAAACGCAGATCCAGTCTTTGGTCCCAACTTGTGCCTTTTGGTTATCGGCACATATGGTAGCGAACTATATGGCATGGAGTCTAAAGATTCCGCAAGTTGGTTGACGCCAGATATTTATCTCGGCACTTAATCACCGCACGCCAAGGATGCTCCATTTCAGTTGAACCGCACAAAAAATTTGGGTGGTTCACTTTCTCAACCGCCTCCTTTCTTGTCTGCAGTGTAGAATTTTGGCGAGATACAGGACCAAGATGAGCCAGTAAACTAGATAGATGAAAGTAGTGGCCAAGTTGCTCAAACCTCCCTCGGCACGAGGCCACTATTTGAGGATAAACCTACAAGCAAAGTTCAGATTGTGTGTGTTGCCTCTTATGTACTCGAAAGTTTACTCGTACAAGAACGAATTTTAGCAAGAAGTACCTCTAATTGAACACCATTTACCAGTCTGTACCCTAGGTAATTAAAGTTCGTCCATGGACCATATTGGTTGTGATCTCAATCATTTGGATGCATAAACATACTGAACATGTGTATATCCGAATCTTTTTGTGAATTATGTATGAATATTGTCGTGTGACCTATCAATCATTTGGATGCATAGATATACTGAGCTTGTGTATATATGAATCTTTTGAGTTGTTGATAGTGAATGTTGGCTATGAATATGAACGTGTCCTGTGAACCTGAGTTTGATATGAATGTTTACCTTTTC
Source organism: Aegilops bicornis (assembly GCA_021605145.1). Taxonomy (NCBI): domain Eukaryota; kingdom Viridiplantae; phylum Streptophyta; class Magnoliopsida; order Poales; family Poaceae; genus Aegilops; species Aegilops bicornis. The sequence continues at coordinate 122,568,040 of CM038671.1, forward strand.
TGTTGTATTTGTGTGTGAACTTGTTAGTATGCCTACTGTGGGGTATGAAACGCAGGTATCTTATAAAAGTAATGTTGTGTCCAATTTATGTTTTCCCTTCTAACCACATCATATATATTTATATTATTACTATTATCGTATATTTTATAGAGACTTATATATACATTATAAAAACATCCCACGTGTTATTAACTTATAAAAGTAAATGTTTAACGGAAAATACTGGTTGTTTTTGACTCACGAGCAAGGAAAATCCTGGTGATTATGCATAAAAGCTTGCGAAGATTTTAAGGACCAATTTAATAATAACGCTCATTTTTATTTTGAGCAATAACTCGCTAATTTCTTAATTATATATATATATGTAAAATGTGCCTCTCCGGTTTATTCTTTGATATTAATTGCTCCTTCTAACATAACATTATATATATAACGAGCCCACCTAATACGTGTATTTCAAGGAAGTGCAAATGGGCTGGGATTTCTTAGAAAATATAAAAGGGCCTGATTGACGTGAAATTATTTGTTCACCCAGCCCAGCAAATGGACTGTACATTCTAGAAAACATGTGTTAAATATATGCCACATTTTTGCAGGCTGACATGTGGGCCAATAGGTCGAAGCCTACGCAGGGCGTTGTCAACTTGGTCAACAAATGATTGTGTCATCCACAGCCATTGGATTTATATCCAACAGCCGACATGCACCTTCAATCTCTTGTCTTTCTTCCTTCAACGCCACCGGGACCGCTTGGTCCGGCCTCCGTGACTAAGCGGATCTGCTTAGCACGCATCGCTGTGAAGCGCTACCCCACCGCCGGCCAGGCTATCCCTCCACCCCTCGACACCTCCTGTTATTCTCCATAGACTACAGCCCCACGCCGCAACAGAACTAGTTATAAACCTTCTCCTCCTCTCAATCTGCGACTCCACTGCCGCGTTTCCCATCTCCAAGTCGTTCTCGTCCGGGGCCTCGCTGCCCACCGCCTCGCTGTGTTCGGTGCGGCGTGGTCAACAAACGAGAGTCATCAAGAGGATCAGATGCGTGGAGAGCTCGACGGCCGGGATCCATGAGGTCCATGGTCGCACGCAAGGAAAGTTCCTCCTTATTAAGCTGAAAAATGTTTGCTCCACCGACAGCCGGGACCCGCCGCTGTATCTTCGCACGAAGGAAGTGCCTCCTTGTTTTGGCGAAAAAATTATTCATCCTGCTGATACCGGTACCCGCCGACGGTGATCGATTGTGGGCCTACTAAGCGGACGGTACGCACGGCTTTGTCAACTTAATCAACAAATGATTCTAGCAGCTGGACCGTTGGATGTTAATCCAACAGCCGTGCTCCTTCTTCAACCTCTGTTCTTGCTCCTGCTCTCCGTGGGCGGCACCGCTGCTACCACGCACCAACCGATGAACTTTCCCACTCCTCTCCATCTGCGACTCCACCGCCCCATCTTCCACATCTCCGGTCGTTCGATGCAGGTGCGCTTCGACGCAGTGTGGTCAACGTGGTCAACAAGCGAGAGTCATCGAAGATGACTGTGACGTGAGAGGTCGGCGGGGGACGCACCACGCCCATGGATGCATGCATGCAACGGAACGCGGCGAGGTCAACGTGGTCAAGGAACGACTTCCATCGGAAGTATACTGTACGTGGAGAGTCTCAGCTGGGTCCACGGACGCAGCAAGTAAGTGCCTCCTTATTACGCGGAAAATACCGATTCCTCCAACTGACAGCAGGGACCCACTGGATGGGCCACCGTATTTTGTGAAAAAAACGTTTGCCCCCTGACTGCTGGGACCCACCTGACGGGCCACCTTATTTCATGAGAAAACGTTCCCCCCGCTATCAGCTCGGACCCACCGGAAGTGCCTCCTTATTACGCACAAAAAAATGAATACTCCCCCTGCTAGCTGGGACCCACCTTGGTGGGAGGCTGACTTGTGGGCCTACTAAGTTGACGGGGACGACGGACTTTGTCAACTTAGTCAATATGAATGATTCTAGCTCCAGTGACCGTACGATGTCCATCCAACGGCCGTAGTGCTTCTTCAACCTCTGGTCTTCTTGCTCTAGCCGCCCAAACCAGCACCGGTCGTGCCTCATGCTCCTGCCTCCCGTGGCCGGCTGTGCTGCCGCGGAGGCCTCACCGCCCCCTACTATTCCCACCGCTGGCCAGGCCCTGCAGCGACGGCAGCCTCACACCGCAGCCGAACCAGTGAACCTCAGATTCTCTCCGCTGGCTTCCACTGCCGTGTCTTCCCCGGCTCCGCGTCGTCCCCTTCCTAGGCCTCGCCGTCGTCCACCGCCGTGGTGCCCTCCGCGCGGCATGGTCAACATGGTCAAGGAACGACTTCCATCGGAAGAGTACTGTACGTGGAGAGGCTGACACCTGGGTCCATGGCCACAACCCAGTTTTTTTGTGATTTGCTAAGTAAGTCGCTTTGTCAGGCCTGTTGGGCTGCAAATCTTTCAAGACGAGGAGAGCTTTCATTCGTTTGGCCGAGAAAATGGCCCATCAGTAATGAGAAATGGGATGTACATTTTTAAAACACATCAAACCGGCAATTAGTTTCAAATATCTTTTTTTTTCATTTCGAGATTTTAAATTACATTAATTTTTATGCGTGGAGAATTTGTTGGATTTCATATTGATATACATTTATTTTTAAAATCAGTTTGAATGTGAGATGAAATTTCAGGATTAAAAACAGTTCGGACCGCACCGAAATATGCAAAATTTCGTATAATTTTTTAACCGTGGCCACAATATGGGCTGTAATGCTAACAAAAAGAATATGGGCTCCAAAAAAACCTTAAGAATTAGCAAATGGGCTGTAAATTATTAGAAATAATGGCAGATGGGCTGTATACTGTTTTCCACAGATTTGAGGCTTTACTAAAAAAAAGGTTGACGCACAAGCAGTGACTGTTGGATGGCCATCCAATGGCCTTCGTGCTTCTCCAATCTCTGCTCTTCCTGCTCCAGCCGCTCAAACAAGCACTGGCGGGACTGCCTGCTCCCTCCTCCCTGCGGCCGGCTCTGCTGCCACACAGGCCTCACCACCCCACCGTACTCCCATCGCTGGCCTAGCCATCCCTCTACTCACCCACACCTGCTGTTATTCTCCGGCGACGACAGATGAACCAGTAAACCCTCATACAGTCGTACTCCCCTCCGCGTGGGGAACAACTGCCGAGTCTTCCCTGCCTTCGTGTCGTTCCCTTCCTAGGCCTCGCCGTCGTCCACCGCCCTGGTGCTCTCGGTGCGGCCTGGTCAACGTAGTCAACAACCGAGATGCATCTGAAGTGGACTGTACGTGGAGAGGCCGACAGCTGGGTCCACGGCCGCATGCAAGGAAATGCCTCCTTATTACGCGCAAAATAATGATTCCTCCACCTGACATCAGGGACCCATCGAAAGGGCCTCTGTATTTCACGAAAAAAACGTTACCGCCGCTCACATCTCGGACCCACCAGCTATATATTTGCACGCAAGGAAGTGCCTCCTTATTACGCACAAAAAAATGAATACTCCGCTTGTTAGCTGGGACCCAGTATAGTGGCAGGCTGACTTGTGGGCCTACTAAGTTGACGGGGACGGAGGTGTCACATCCCTAGCTTTACCTTGCACTAGGCTAGCACTTGTTTGATGCATCATGTTTAAATTAAATAAACTTGAATTGAGGGAATTCGAAAGCCTCAAAATCTTTAAAAGAAGGGCAAGAACCCTTAAAATTTCATTCAGTGAATCCAAATGCCCTAAAAATAGTTTGAGAATTTTGGTAAGAGTGAGATACCAAACCAAAATTCTGGAACAATTTTAAGGAACTATTTGGCCTCTGAATTTAAAAACAATAGTCTATTTGAATCTGAAAATATATTCAAATATATATGGGATATATTTTCAGATGCTTTCAGGATAATTTATGTGCCTCTGGAAAAGTCCATGAAGCAACATAAAAATGTTCACAGAAGATTTGTCACTTGTTTGAATTTTTGTTTGAATTCAAATGGTAACAAATGATTAAAAAAAGAAAACAGAACATAAAACTAAAACAGAGCAGAATCTTACCTATTTACCTGGCCCAGGAGAGAATCGGCCCAGCCCACCAGGGGCGCCGATGTCTTCTTCCACCTCTGCCAGTAGGCAGAGGCGTGTCGCCTGCGCGCGCACTCGCGGCCACCTCCTGCTTCCACCTCCTGCTGCCTCCCCGTCCCCATTCGAGCGCCACGGAGACGCCAGCACCCCCTGCACCTCTCCCCTCTCTCCCCTGGACCCCCTGCCCCTCCTCTGCTCTCTTCCCGCAACGCCACCATCGCCGCCGTCCGCTGCCACCACGGCCACAGCCATCCCCGAACCTCTACGACACAACCCCGAGCTCCGACACGACGTCGCTGCCCCTCCCCGCTTAAGCCACCCGACGCCGGACGCCCTGGAGCGCCCTCATCGACGCCATCTTCGTCCTCTGCACCGACGGCCGCCGCCGACCGATTCGTCATCACCAAGCCGTCCCCGAGCACGCTGGGATCACCAACGACCTCGCCGTGAGCTCATGCCTGTTCTCCTCCCTTTGTTCTGCTCGTTCCCGTGCCGTAGCACCCTCGTCCGTGAGCTCCGAGCTCCGGCCGCCGCCATGGCCGATGAGCTCCATGCTCCTGTGCTCTTCCGCTCGCCCTAGCATCACCAACTTGCTCAACGCATCCCCAGGAAGCGAATGCGCCACGCCGTTGCTCTAAGCTCGTGATCTGAAACCCCGCACCCGCTGAGCCCGAAGCTCCGCCGCCGCTTAAACCTCGACGCCGGGCGACACACCCGCCACCCCAGACCGCCCGAGGCAACTAACCGACGCGCCTCGTAATCGGGTTCCAAAGAAACCCACCAAGACGACCCCTCATCGCCGGAGTTGGCCGGACGGGCAACTCCGACGTGCCCCGCTTACGCCGGCGATTAGTCGCCGGCTAAACCCCACTGTTAGCACTAATTAACCCCCTCTCTCTCACTGACAAATGGGCCCCACACCCTTAATTAATCATAGGTTTATCTCCCTGCTTTAGATTAAGCTAATGGCCGTGGCCCCACCGGTCAGTTTGACTTGGCCACGTCAGCATTGACCGGGTCCACGCGTCAGCCTCTGTAGCTGACTATGTGTCACTGACAGTGGGCCCTACTGGTCAGGTTTGACCTGGACCGCCCTGTTGACCTGCTGACATCACCATGACGCTTTGCTGACGCAGTAAATCTATTTCTGGATTTAGTTTAATTTTAAATAATTCAGAAAACCCAGAAAATATCCAAAACTTCAAAAATTCATATAAATTCAACTGTAACTCAGAATGAAGTAATTTATATATGAAAAATGATCAGAAAAATCCAATCTTTCCAGCTGTACCATTTTCATGCATGTTTGATCAAAATAACTTCACTTTTTAGGATGAAACATGAATAGGACAACTTTGATAATAGTTTTGGAGTTGGGATTTGATGTAGTTTTGAATTCCACTTCAATCAAAATGACTTGCTGTTGCATTAGCCCAAATCACAAAATATTTCCATGTCATGATCATGCATCATATTGTTGCATTGCATTGATTGTGTTACTTCTTTGTTTGTCAGTGCTTGTCCCCTCTGAGTAGACGTGGTTCCGACGATGAGTTCGATGACACCGATGAAGGACTATACTATCTTCAGAAGTGCCAGGCAAGCAAACCCCCCTTGTTCATTATGATACAATCCCACTCTCTCGCTCCTGCTCTCTTTTACTGCATTAGGAAAACAACGATCCAACTGTTACATGCTACGGTAGTGAACCCCTTTCCTCTGCATGACCTGTCATTGCCACAGTAAATAGATGAAACCCACTAGCATGAGTAGGAGTTGTTTGAGCCCTGATGTGCCTACTCATTCATGCTTGTTTGTCATGCATGCTACTGCTTAGAGTTGAGTCAGGTCTGATTCATCGGGGATGAATCGGAGGTGTGTGAACATGTCCTACTATGTGTGAGATAAGTGTGTGAACATGATTTGGTAAAGGTAGCGGTGAGAGGCCATGTAGGAGTACATGGTGGGTTGTCTCATTGAAACCGTCCTTAGGAACTGAGTTCTGTGTTTGTGATCCATGAACAGTTACTACCACACATTGGGTTCCGTAACTTTCGACCCTCTCGACTTATTAATCAACATGATCTCTGGCCGGTGAGTTGCAACTAGTTTCGGTGTTTGTAGGTAGTGTTAGTAGTCTACCAAGTGGCACCCGTGCAGTGGGCTTGGGACAGACTAGGCACCGTGTACGGTGTACCAAGCGTAGATCCACCCGTCGAGGTGGGCTTGGGAACCCTGCACACATCGTTTGGGGCCGTGAGCGACGCCCCGGCCGGATCTCCTTGCGAATGGAACCCGAATAGGCGATAAACCTGGACTAGAGACTTGTGTGGTTAGTCAGGTCGTGGCCGACTCCCTCGCCAGGGTTCCGCTTGAAGGTTGCCGAGATACACGACGTGTACATGGTGGTAAGTGGCGAGAGCGTGTGAAGAAGTACACCCTGCAGGGTTAACATCATCTATTCGAATAGCCGTGTCCATGTAAAGGACTTCGGGTTGCTGCAGTTCATAGACAATTGAAAGTGGATACTCTAAAATGCGCAAGATAAGTGTGAGTGCTATGGATGACGTTCTCGTAGGGAGACGGAGCGGGTCCATAGTGGTGTCTTGATATGATGAATATGTGGAATCGTGCGCCAACTCAAAAGAGTTACTTGCAAATGTAGTTCAGGTTAGCCATCGAGTCAAAGCTGGCTTGCTGCAGCTTAAACTCCACCACCCCTTTATTGATACCGATGCATATGTAGATAGCTCTGATGTAAGTCTTGCTGGGTACATTTGTACTCACGTTTTCCTATTTTATGTTTTTGCAGAGAGACTTCAGTCTTATTAGTAGTTCCTCATGGACTTCGATGTTTAGCTTGTTACCTCAGCTACGATATTGTGCCCTCGTTAGGATCTGGTAGATAGTCAGGCTTCTCAGCCTTCTTCATTTGTAGATGTCTGTACTCAGACATGTTAAGCTTCCGCTTGTGCTTTGACTTGTATGCTCTGAATGTTGGGTCATGAGACCATGTTTGTAATATCTGGCTCCTCGGAGTCTAATGAATAAAATACTTGAGTTGTCGAGTCATGTTGTGATGCCATGTTGTATTTGCACATATCAAGCATATTGTGTGCATGTTATTGAAATGCTTGGTATGTGTGGGATCCGACAACCTAGTTGTTTATCCATGGTAGCCTCTCTTATGGGGAAATGTATTCTTGTGCTTCCATGAGCCATAGTAGTCCGCTACAGCCCGGTTCACCGGAGTCCTGCTAGCCCAAAGACTATCGCTCCTAACACTTGACTGCCAAGATGTGATTCACTTGCTTCGTGGTTCTGTCCCTTCGGGAAATGTCACGCGGTGACATCCGGAGTCCTGCCTAGCCTCTACAGCCCGGGTTCCAAGAGTCCTGTTAGCCCAGTGCTACAGCCCGGATTTGCACACTGCTAACCGACATGCTCGATGTTGCTTCATGTATGCCTGTCCCCGTAAGTTAGTGCCACTTTGGGTTCACGACTAGTCATGTCGGCCCGGGTTCTCTGTCGTATGGATGCTAGCGACACTATCATACGTGAGCTAAAAGGCCAAACGGTCCCGGGCCAGGTAAGGTGGCACCTGTGGGATTACCGTGCGTGAGGCCGCAAAGTGATATGATGTGTTACATGCTAGATCGGTGTGATTTAGAATCGGGTCCCGACAACTTTCAGACGTAGCCCGATCGCATGTAGGATTACCAAGCCAAACTGGTCGAAGTTGAGTCTAGAAATTCTTTAGTTATATAAGGGAATTGATTGCGGGATGGAACGTAAGGCTCTTTTTACTCCTTATACCTTATGCCTTCTGATCCGAGTCATCTTATCTTTCCTACGGGGTTAAGGAACTAGGCTTTCTCTTCTTTCTATCAGGATCACGTGTTACTAATCTGTAGACTTGTAAGATTGTTTGATTTAAGCCCAGTTCAGTTTCTAATACCTCTGTGTGTTCATAGTTGGTCTCGGAATCTTGTTATTGTACTTCTGGGTGGTTATGCCACCATTTTGCAGGATGTCTTAAATCCTTTTGAGCTTTTACAGCCGTTATGCTGTCCGAGTTGTCCCAGGTTTCTAAACAATCTGATGCATTTGAAAATCCTTTCCCTTTGGTTTCGATGTTCCTTTAGGCCAGGTTAACCACACTAAATTGCTGAGTTGAGGTACTTTGTTGCCTCTACATATATGTTGGAGCTAGTATTATGACCCTAGGTGTTTTAGAGGATCACCAGGTAATCTAGCCATGTTTTGTGTTCCCAGTGTGATGATTCTGGCCATCATTCTCGAAAGCATCCTGTGATGCTACCTAGTAGTAGGTATTCTACTCCTGGGTTCCTGAACCCGAGATTCACCCTATTTATTTCATGTTGATAGTGTTTGCTAGTTCCTTTAGGATATTAGTAACCTTTGCGATAGTCCTCGAGGTCCGTGGTATTTCCTTCTTCCAATACCATGAACTATTTATGGCAAAGTTCCTTGTTGAACCGAAAGATCACAACCAGAGTGCTCTTGATGAGTTCTCGATTCTATGTTGAAACTCTGCCAGTCCTACCTTTCTGCACGGATTATCTGGAAGAAATATGTTGAACTTGTTTTACATACTAAATTTGTGCATCTGCAACTCAGAAAACCATATGTTCCTTTGAGTTGTCTCCTTCTAGTTTAATTCCGGCCTCTGTCTATCAATTGATAGTCAGGACTGGTTGTGCATTCGTGTTTATTGATGCCTATTACTCTTGTGGTCTGTCAAGCCATTCTATTCCAGGATGACTAGGAGAAACAAACTCCAGTACCTCGTCCATATCCAGGATTGGGTGAAAGTAGTTGTATTCCGCAGATCAAAATGCCAATCCAGCTTTTGTTCTGTTCTACCCTGGAGTATTACCCCCTTTATGTCAGGGATATCATGAGAATTACACCACCTCTTATGAATTCTTGATATAGTGATACTTCTCGCCATCATTATTCATTCCTCGGTTCCGTGTTATTGTAACCGAAATGCCGACAAGTGAATCGTGATGTGTGAAATCAATACTCCTAGCAACTGTGTTGCTTGGTAGTTAATGGACAATAATCTCGTTCTTAGCGTGTTGGTATTGAATCATCATTCTAAGATAGCTTGTGCTACCTAGTCCTTATTTCTGGCGCACTCTTCGATCAATGAGTTAGGATTATTCAATCCCTTGCTTATTGATCATATCGTCTTGCTCTGAAAAGCAAGATTGTTCTCGAGCTTAGTAACATATTGGTGGTTCGTGATGTTCCGAATATCTTCTCGGAAGTATTATCAGGTTGTCACCTGACCGCTATGTTGAGATCGTGATCATGTTGGTTTTCCTCCAAACCACCCATTCTCCAAGAATCTGTGTGGGATACCCCTGAGCTAGTTGGTTAAGCCAAACAACAACTTGGAGAGTTGGAAGATAAAAGCTTGGCTGACTTAGTTCATGTTAAGGGATATCCTTTTGTGTGTGTGTGCGTTGAAGAGAGATGATATCTCCATCGATTGGTCCTCGTGATTAGTTGTTGGATCTATTGCCTTGTCAAAACTTTGACTTGAGTATGGGCTATCGTCAAGTCGAATCAGAACCAATGATGTTCGTAATGTTGTCTTACTCGTGGTTGATCCCTCGAGCATACACCATTACATCTTTTGGTCTGACCAATGCTACCACCGTGTTCATTGGTGGAAGTCCAGTGATATGGAAATTCCGACGAGTTGCTGTTGAGCCCATCAGCAGCATTTTTGTCTCCCCCATGATTCATATTGAACATCAACCTAGTGTTGAAAACTTTGTAAGCAATGCCTTCGTGTTCCGTTCATGAAGCTTATGCTTGGATGGAAGAAGTGACTTCCTCGAATTCATGTGCATTTGGTGCAAGTTGCCGCCGTGAGTTTGAGAAAGATTGTTTTTGTTTCCTATGGTACCATCCCAAGTCAGTTATGCCTGTGCGAATGTATCCTATGGTTTGATAGATCAATTACCTCCACTCCATATGTAACATGTAGCACACCAAGCCACTGATTGATTTGTTCAAGGAAAAGGAGTTGTTGTGCGAATACTAGTTCATGCACAAGATTCCAATATCCTCGATGATGGTTCCCCACCTGAACTCGGTAGTGTTTTATTATAAGACTACTACGTGGCCATGCTTGTCTGGGACAACGTGTTCACATGTTGTAGCAGAACCATCTCATGTTTTGGAGCTTGCTATTGTAGTTCATTTCTTGAGAATCTCGCAACATCGTCTTGTGGATTTGTGTTGTAAAATTTCTTTTCCAGACATGATGTCTGAAATGTCCCGTTCCCGACCAGATCTGAATCTCAGGCAGATACAGTGGTTGGAACTTTTCCAAGATCTATGATGTAGGTCCCGACAAGGTCGATGTTGGCCGACACACCTAGCCGGAAGATCTATTATTTAGCTTCTTGATTAAGCAATTTGACCATCTTCTCCATGAGGATTTGGTATGACTTATTCCACAAGTTGTTCCTTATGGATTTTTGTGCTTCCGAAGTCCGACCTTTACTTGATGGCCATGTTGATGTTTTAAGCATGATCGTGGTACCTAGTACATCAAGGAGAACATTAGAAGCGGAGTGCTAAATGTCTCCCGGTCGATCATCCAGATTTGCTTCTTTGGCATTGCTAAGGAAAAATCTGAGAAAGTGATGTCATCCTTTGCACCTGCATCCTCCATCACCGTTCATCATGGTAGTATGATGCGTTGCCAGGATCCTTGGCACGGATGTTGGTAAAACCTTGATGAATATGGAAATGCTCAAGTTCTTGAAAGCACGCTCAGTCACTAGGTTATATCCCCAGTATCAACTGGAATGTGCCTTCCATTTGCCGAGTTGTTCTATAACCATAGTTTCCGTTCCAAACTGGGTATGACATTCATTCGTATTCCTTCAATCGATCAATTTTGAATTGCCTTAGCCTGGTATGGAGAGTTCCAATGGTCCTTTTCCGATAGAGTTTCCTTCTGACTTCAATGAGTTGGATGAAGATCTCGAAAGCAAAGACGTCAAGATCGATTTGAGTCAGCAAATCAACAACCTTATGAGGTGCAACCTGGATCGCGAAGATTGTGTTGGTCTTGTGCCCCCCTCCGTCTTCTTACCTCACGTCTTGAATCTCGGGACGAGATTCTTGTTTAGTGGGGGTGAGTTGTCACATCCCTAGCTTTACCTTGCACTAGGCTAGCACTTGTTTGATGCATCATGTTTAAATTAAATAAACTTGAATTGAGGGAATTCGAAAGCCTCAAAATCTTTAAAAGAAGGGCAAGAACCCTTAAAATTTCATTCGGTGAATCCAAATGCCCTAAAAATAGTTTGAGAATTTTGTAAGAGTTAGATACCAAACCAAAATTCTGGAACAATTTTAAGGAACTATTTGGCCTCTGAATTTAAAACAATAGTCTATTTGAATATGAAAATATATTCAAATATATATGGGATATATTTTCAGATGCTCTGTGATAATTTATGTGCCTATGGAAAAGTCCATGAAGCAACATAAAAATGTTCACATAAGATTTGTCACTTGTTTGAATTTTTGTTTGAATTCAAACGGTAGTATATGAATAAAAAAAGAAAACAGAACATAAAACTAAAACAGAGCAGAATCTTACCTGTTTACCTGGCCCAGGAGAGAATCGGCCCAGCCCACCAGGGGCGCCGATGTCTTCTTCCACCTCTGCCAGTAGGCAGAGGCGTGTCGCCTGCGCGCGCACTCGCGGCCACCTCCTGCTGCCTCCCCGTCCCCATTCGAGCGCCACGGAGACGCCAAAGACCCCCATGCACCTCTCCCTCTCTCCTGGACCCCCGCCTCCTCTGCTCTCTTCCCGCAACGCCACCGTCGCCGCCGTCCGCTGCCACCATGGCCACAACCATCCCCGAACCTCTCCGACACAACCCCGAGCTCCGACATGACGTCGTCGTCCTCCCCGCCAAGCCACACGACGCCGGATGCCCTAGAGCGCCCTCATCGACGCCATCTTCGTCCTCTGCACCGACGGCCACCGCCGACCGATTCGTCGTCACCAAGCCGTCCTCGAGCACGCTGGGATCACCAACGACCTCGCTGTGAGCTCCTTCCCGTTATCCCCCCTTTGTTCTACTCGTTCCCGTGTCGTAGCACCCTCGTCCGCGAGCTCCGAGCTCCGGCCGCCGCCATGGCCGACGAGCTCCATTCTCCTGCGCTCTTCCGCTTGGCTAACATCACCAACTTGCTCAACGCATCCCGTGAAGCGAATGCGCAACGCCGTTGCTCTAAGCTCGCACTGAAACCCCGCACCCGCTCGAGCCCGAGCTCCGCCGCCGCTAAACCTCGACACCGGCGACACACCCGGCCACCCCAGGACCGCCCGAGGCAACCAACCGACGCGCCTCGTTGCGCCGGTTCCAGCAAACCCAGCCGCACGACCCCTCATCGCCGGAGTTGGCCGGACGGGCAACTCCGACGTGCCCCGCTTACGCCGGCGATTAGTCGCCGGCTAAACCCCACTGTTAGCACTAATTAACCCCCCTCTCTCTCACTGACAAATGGGCCCCACGCCCTTAATTAATCATAGGTTTATCTCCCGCTTTAGATTAAGCTTAATGGCCGTGGGCCCCACCGATTGGGCTTTGACTTGGCCACGCCAAGATTGATCGGGTCCACGCCCGACCTCTGTAGCTGACTATGTGTCACTGACAGTGGGCCCTACTGGTCAGGTTTGACCTGGACCGCCCTGTTGACCTGCTGACATCACCATGACGCTTTGCTGATGCAGTAAATCTATTTCTGGATTTAGTTTAATTTTAAATAATTCATAAATCCCAGAAAATATCCAAAACTTCGAAAATTCATATAAATTCAATCATAAGTCAGAATGAAATAATTTATATATGAAAAATGATCAGAAAAATCCAATATTTCCAGCTGTACCATTTTCGTGCATGTTTGATCAAGTTAACTTCACTTTTTAGGATGAAACATGAATAGGACAACTTTGATAATAGTTTTGGAGTTGGGATTTGATGTAGTTTTGAATTCCACTTCAATCAAAATGGCTTGCTATTGCATTAGCCCAAATCACAACATATTGCCATGTAATGATCATGCATCATATTGTTGCATTGCTATGATTGTGTTTCTTCTTTGTTTGTCGGTGCTTGTCCCCTCTGAGTAGACGTGGTTCCGATGATGAGTTCGATGACACCGATGAAGGACTATACTATCTTCGTAAGTTCTGCAAGCAAACCCCTTGTTCATTCCGATAAAATCCCACTCTCTCGCTCCCGCTCTCTTTTACTGCATTAGGACAACAACGATCCAACTATTACATGCTGCGGTAGTGAACCCCTTTCCTCTGCATGACCTGTCATTGCCACAGTAAATAGATGAAACCCACTAGCATGAGTAGGAGTTGTTTGAGCCCTGATGTGCCTACTCATTCATGCTTGTTTTTCATGCATGCTACCGCTTAGAGTTGAGTCAGGTTTGATTCATCGGGGATGAATCGGAGGTGTGTGAACATGTCCTACTGTGTGTGAGATAAGTGTGTGAACATGATTTGGTAAAGGTAGCGGTGAGAGGCCATGTAGGAGTACATGGTGAGTTGTCTCATTGAAACCGGCCCTCGTGAACTCGAAGTTACGTGTTTGTGATCCATGAACAGTTACTACCACACATTGGGTTCCGTAACTCGACCCTCTCGACTCATTAATCAACATGATCTCTGCCTGTGAGTTGCAACTAGTTTCGGTGTTTGTAGGTAGTGTTAGTAGTCTACTAAGTGGCACCCTGCATGTGTGGGCTTGAGACAGGATTAGGCACTGTGGCACGGTGTACCAAGCGTAGATCATCCGTCGAGGTGGGCTTGGGAACCCTGCACATATCGTTTGGGGCCGTGAGCGACACTCCGGCCGGATCTCCTTGCGGATGGAACCCGAATAGGCGATAAACCTGGACTAGAGACTTGTGTGGTTAGTCAGGTTGTGGCCGACTCCCTCGCCAGGTTCCGCTTTGAAGGTTGCCGAGATACACGACGTGTACATGGTGGTAAGTGGCGAGAGCGTGTGTGAAGAAGTACACCCCTGCAGGGTTAACATCATCTATTCGAATAGCCGTGTCTGCGGTAAAGGACTTCTGGGTTGCCTGTACAATTCATAGACAATTGAAAGTGGATACTCTAAAATGCGCAAGATAAGTGTGAGTGCTATGGATGGCATTCTCGTAGGGAGACGGGAGCGGGTCCATAGTGGTGTATTGATATGGTGAATATGTGGACTCGTAGCGCCACCTCAAAAGAGTTACTTGCGCTTGTAGTTCAGGTTAGCCATCGAGTCAAAGCTGGCTTGCTGCAGTTAAACTCCACCACCCCCTTTATTGATACCGATGCATATGTAGATAGCTCTGATGTAAGTCTTGCTGGGTACATTTGTACTCACGTTTGCCTATTTTATGTTTTTGCAGAGAGACTTCAGTCTTATTAGTAGTTCCTCATGGACTTCGACGTTTAGCTTGTTACCTCAGCTACGATCTTGTGCCCTCGGTAGGATCTGGTAGATAGTCAGGCTTCTCAGCCTTCTTCATTTGTAGATGTCTGTACTCAGACATGTTAAGATTCCGCTTGTGCTTTGACTTGTATGCTCTGAATGTTGGGTCATGAGACCATGTTTGTAATATCTGGCTCCTCGGAGTCTAATGAATAAAATACTTCAGTTGTCGAGTCATGTTGTGATGCCATGTTGTATTTGCACATATCGAGCATATTGTGTGCATGTTATTGAAATGCTTGGTATGTGTGGGATCCGACAACCTAGTTGTTTATCCATGATAGCCTCTCTTATGGGGAAATGTATTCTTGTGCTTCCATGAGCCATAGTAGTCCGCTACAGCCCGGTTCACCGGAGTCCTGCTAGCCCAGCACTACTACTCCAGAACACTTGACTGGCCGGCATGTGATTCACTTGCCTCGTGGTTCTGCCCCTTCGGGAAATGTAACGCGGTGACATCCGGAGTCCTCGCTTAGCCTGCTACATGTACTGGGTTCCTGAGTCCTGTTAGCCCAGTGCTACAACCCGAATTCGCACGCTGTCAATCGACATGCTCGATGTTGATTCATGTATGCCTGTCCCGTAAGTTAGTGCCACTTTGGGTTCACGACTATTCATGTCGGCCCGGGTTCTCATCATATGGATGCTAGCGACACTATCATATACGTGAGCCAAAAGACGCAAATGGTCCCGGGCCATGGTAAGGCGACACCCTGGGAATACCGTGCGTGAGGCCGCAAAGTGATATGAGGTGTTACAGGCTAGATCGGTGTGACTTAGAATCAGGGTCCTGACAGTGAGGGCTTTGTCAACTTAGTCAATATGCACGATTCTAGCTCCAAAGGACTGCACAATGTCCATCCAATGACCGTGGTGCTTCTTTAACCTCTCGGTCTTCTTGCTCCAGCCGCCCAAACCAGCGCCGGTCGTGCCTCGTGCTCCTACCTCCCGTGGCCGGCTTCGATGCGGCCGATGCCTCACCACCCCCTACTACTCCCACCGCTGGCCAGGCCATCCCTCTACTCACCCACACCCCCTGTTATTCTGCGGCGACGGCAGCCTTACACCGCAGCGAACCAGTGAACCCTTGTACTCCTCTATGCGTGGGCATCCACTGCAGCGTGTTCCCCGGCTCCGCGTCGTCCCCTTCCTAGGCCTCGCCATCGGCCACCGCCCTGGTGCTCTCGGCGCGGCGTGGTCAACATGGTCAAGGAACGGCTTCCATCGGACGTGGACTGTACGTGGAGAGGCTGACACCTTGGTCCACGGCCGCAGCAAGGAAGTGCCTCCTTATTATGTGCAAAATAATTATTCCTCCACCTGACAGCGGGGACCCACCGGATGGGCCACCGTATTTTGTGAAAAAAACGATTCGCCTACCGACCGCCGGGACCCACTAGCTACATCTTCGCACGCAAGGAAGTGCGTCCCGCAAAAAAATGATCCGCCTCGATCGCTAGGACCCACCAGCTACATCTTCGCATGCAAGGAAGTGCGTCCGGCAAAAAAAATGATTCGCGCCTCATTGCTGGGACCCACCAGGCTACATCTTCGCACGCAAGGAAGTGCGTCGGCAAAAAACGATTCGCCGACCGCCGGGACCCACCGGCTACATCTTCGCACGCATGGAAGTGCGTCCGGCAAAAGTATTCGCCCCTGCATCATCGGGACCCACCAGCTACATCTTCGCATGCAAGGAAGTGCCTGACAGTCGGGACCCACCTGGTCAAAGCGTGCGTTGCGTTGTCATTCTGGTCGTGAACGTGTACGTACATACTGGTCGTTGTAGAGGCACACACGTGTCGTAGTAGAGGCGCACACGTAGCATGTACACGTACGTACAGCGGCGAGGGTGCAAGAAAGAAAATACGGCCACGTATGTACATACGGGCAGGGTCTCGAACGCCTACTCGCGCATACATACATGGCTGGGTTGGAATTGAGAAACAACGTCATCCTCGTGTTCATGGGGAGCCAACCGACTGGGTCGGAACGGAATGCGTGGTCGTGTTCATCGGGAGGGCTTGGACAGAACAGACGATGGAAACGAGGCCTGGCGTACCGCACAACGGAGGAAACGGACCTCCTACGTTCGGAACGGGGTCCTATTGATCGGGAGGGGTGTGGCATCACGAACGGAGGAAACGGACCTCCTACAAATAAAACGGGGTCCTGTTCATCGGGAGTGGTGTGGCATACCGCAAACAGCATTTAAACGGACCTCCTACGGCCGAAATGGGGGTCCCGTTGATCGGGAGGGTGTGGCGCATCGCAAAACGGACGAAATGGACCTCCTACGGTCCGAAACGGGGTCTTGTTCATCGGGAGGTGTGGCGCATCGCAAAACGGGACTCCACGGGATACTATTCATCTCCACCGCCGACCTCCTCCAGCCTCCACGGGCTACCGTCGACCTCCTCCAGCCTCCACGGGCTACCGCCGACCTCCTCCGGCCTCCACGGGCTCCTCGCTCATCCAGCCTCCACCACGCCGCCACTCCACCGGCCATCGCTGAACCACCCTCCACCGCTCATCGCTCATCCAGCCCACCACACCACGGGTCATGTTCAACCACCCCTCCACGGCCACCCTCCACCGCTTCATCGTTAATCCAGCCCTCCAAAGACACCACGGGTCCTGTTCATCCAGAGGAAACGCCACCGCCACTGCTCATCCAAACCCCTCCCCGCAATGCTCACTGCTCATCCTGTAGGTAGCATCAATCGGCTTCAGCTTAGCAGCAGTGAAGGAATCGCCGATCGGGTTCGATTAACAGCCATCGATCGATCGCCGGATTCAGTGAACGCTAGCCTGTGAGTGCAATCGCCGGGTTTAGTTAGAGCCCAACGCCTCTCGGGTTCGATTAGAGCCAACGCCACACACACGCTGCAGACATGTACGAAGCGTAACGCTGCATCGCCGCCCCGACCTCCCACCATAACCGGAACTCCCGAAATTTTCCTCCTCGCTTCTAATACGGTTTTTTCCGTCATGGACGGCCCAAAGAATGTCATACAGCGTCTTCCGCCCGCCCAGTGACGAAAAGCCCATTTTCTGTCATGATTTTTGTCATAGAAGTAGGAGCCCACCACATCTATGATGATACCGAAGTTTTGTCACAATTATCGCTATAGAAGTGTCATATGTATGACATAATTTTTTTTTGTTCGGCCCAAAATGTCACGGATGTGTCTTTTTTTGTATTGGCATTGTCATATTGCTTAGCATGATCATGTAGTTGACATCGTATTTGTGGTAAAGACACCATTCATAATTCTTTCATACATGTCACTCATGAATCATTGCATATCCCGGTACACCGCTGGAGGCATACACATAGAGTCATATTTTGTTTTAAGTATTGAGTTGTAATTGTTGAGTTGTAAGTAAATAAAAGTGTGATGATCATCATTTTTAGAGCATTGTCCCAAGTGAGGAAAGGATGATGGAGACTATGATTCCCCCACAAGTCGGGATGAGACTCCGGACGAAAAATAAATAAATAGAAGAAAAGAAAAGAGGCCATAAAAAAAGAGAAAAGGCCCAAATAAAAAATGAGAGAAAAGAGAGAAGGGACAATGTTACTATCCTTTTACCACACTTGTGCTTCAAAAGTAGCACCATGGTCTTCATGATAGAGAGTCTCTCATTTTGTCACCTTCATATACTAGTGGGAATTTTTCATTATAGAACTTGGCTTGTATATTCCAATGATGGGCTTCCTCAAATTGCCCTAGGTCTTCGTGGAGCAAGCGAGTTGGATGCACACCCACTTAGTTTCTTTTGTTGAGCTTTCATATACTTATAGCTCTAGTGCATCCGCTGCATGGCAATCCCTACTCACTCACATTGATATCTATTGATGGGCATCTCCATAGCCCGTTGATACGCCTCTAGTTGATGTGAGACTATATTCTCCCTTTGTCTTCTCCACAACCACCATTCTATTCCATATAGTGCTATATCCATGGCTCACGCCATGTATTGCGTGAAGATTGAATTTTTTTGAGAATGTCAAAAGTATGAAACAATTTCTTGGCTTGTCATCGGGTTGTGCATGATTTAAATACTTTGTGTGGTGAAGATAGAGCATAGCCAGACTATATGATTTTGTAGGGATAACTTTCTTTGGCCATGTTATTTTGAGAAGACATGATTGCTTTGTTAGTATGCTTGAAGTATTATTATTTTTATGTCAATATTAAACTTTTGTCTTGAATCTTTTGAATCTGAATATTCATACCATAATTAAGAAGAATTACATTGAAATTATGCCAAGTAGCACTCCGCATCAAAAATTATCTTTTTATCATTTACCTACTCGAGGACGAAAGGTGAATTAAGCTTAGGGATGCCTCGATACGTCTCCAACGTATCTATAATTTTTGATTGCTCCATGCTATATTATCTACTGTTTTGGACCATATTGGGCTTTATTTTACACTTTTATATTACTTTTGGGACTAACCTATTAACCGGAGGCCCAACCCATTGCTGTTTTTTTTGCCTATTTCAGTGTTTCAAAGAAACGGAATATCAAACGGAGTCCAAACGGAATGAAACCTTCGGGAACGTGATTTTCTCACGAACATGATCCAGAGACTTGGACCCTATGTCAAGCAACCATCAGGAAGGCACGAGGTAGGGGGCGCCCTCCCTCAAAGCGCACCCTCCACCCTCGTGGGCCCCCCATTGCTCCACCGACGTACTTCTTCCTCTATATATACCTACGTACCCCCGAACGATCAGATACGGAGCCCAAAACCTAATTCCACCGCCGCAACTTTTTGTATCCACGAGATCCCATCTTGGGGCCTGTTCTTGAGCTCCGCCGGAAGGGGAATCCACCATGGAGGGCTTCTACATCATCATAGCCTCTCCGGTGAAGTGTGATTAGTTTACCTCAGACCTTCGGGTCCATAGTTAGTAGCTAGATGGCTTCTTCTCTCTTTTTGGATCTCAATACAATGTTCTCCCCCTCTCTCGTGGAGATCTATTCGATGTAATCTTCTTTATGCGATGTGTTTGTTGAGACCGATGAATTGTGGGTTTATGATCAAGATTATCTATGAACAATATTTGAATCTTCTTTGAATTCTTTTTATGTATGATTGGTTATCTTTGCAAGTCTCTTCAATTATCAGTTTGGTTTGGGCTACTAGATTGGTTTTTCTTGCAATGGGAGAAGTGCTTAGCTTTGGGTTCAATCTTGCGGTGTCCTTTCCTAGTGATGAGGGGCAACAAGGCACGATTGTATTGTTGCCATCGAGGATAACAAGATGGGGTTTTATCATATTGCATGAATTTATCCCTCTACATCATGTCATCTTGCTTAAGGCGCCACTGCTTTTCATTAACTTAATACTCTAGATGCATGCCGGATAGCGGTCGATGAGTGGAGTAATAGTAGTAGATGCGTGCAGAGTCGGTCTACTTGTCTCGGACGTGATGCCTATATACATGATCATACCTAGATACTCTCATAACTATGCTCAATTCTGTCAAATTCGTTCACCCACCGTAAAATACTTATGCTCTTGAGAGAAGCCACTAGTGAAATCTATGGTCCCCAGGTCTATTCGCTATCATATCAATCTTCCAACACTTTATTATTGCTTTGCTTTTTTACTTTGCTTTTTATTCTACTTTGCATCTTTATACCAAAAATACCAAAAATATTATCTATCATCTCTATCAGATCTCACTCTCGTAAGTGACCGTGAAGGGATTGACAACCCCTAATCACGTTGGTTGCGTTGAGCTATTTGTTTTGTGTAGGTACGAGGGACTTGCACGTGGCCTCCTACTAGATTGATACCTTGGTTCTCAAAAACTGAGGGAAATACTTATGCTACTCTGCTGCATTATCCTCTCCTCTTCGAGGAAATCCAACGCAAGCTCAAGAGGTAGCAGGACTACGACCTCAGAATAAATTATCACCCGGGCAAAGCTAATGTGGTGGCTGACGCCCTTAGCCGCAAACCAGCCAACCTTAATGCTCTAATGGATTCCTTGCCTCTTGAGCTTTATGAAGAAATCATGCGGCTCAATTTGGTAATCACCGACACCAGTCTTGCCAATATATTGGAAGTTGTCCCTACTCTCGAAGAAGAAATCCGCAGTGCGCAGGCAGATGACAAGAGGTTGAAAATATATGTCCAAAAGATGCACCAAGGGCATGCATCATATTTCTCTACGGATCGGCGAGGTTCGCTAAGGTTCCGAGGAAGACTTTGCGTACCCAACCAAGAAAGTCTGAAGAAGAAAATATTGGCAGAAGCACATGAAGCACCATACTCAATTCACCCTGGTGGTACCAAAATGTATGAGGACCTTCGTTAGGTATTTTGGTGGGATGGAATGAAGAAAGACATCGCATACTTTGTGGCCTATTGCAACATATGCAACAAGGTAAAGGCGAAACACCAAAAACACGCCGGACTCCTCCAACCTTTGCCGGTATCCCAATGGAAATGGGATGATATCTGCATGGATTTCATCACCGGATTACCAAAGCCTCATCAAGGAAATGACGCAATATGGGTCATATTGGACACCTTAACAAAGGTTGCACATTTCCTTCCTATCTGGACCACATACCGTGCGGTAAATCAACTCGACAAATTGTATGTGTCAAGAATCGTCAGGCTGCATGGAGTACCCAAGACTATCACCTCCGACAGGGGATCCCTCTTCACCTCCGCATTTTGGTCCCGACTACATCAAGCCTTGGGGACCGCTTTGAAATACAACACGGCTTATCATCCTCAGACAGATGGACAGACTGAGCGAGTAAATCAAATACTCGAAAATATGCTCCGGGCATGTACATTGGCCCAAGGGACCAAGTGGGAAGACTGTCTGCCCTACGCCGAGTTTTCCTACAACAACAGTTTCTAGTCTAGCTTAAAGATGTCACCCTATGAAGCCATGTATGGCCGGAAATGCCGCACTCCATTGAACTGGTCTCAAACCGGAGACAGGCGCATTTTTGGGACTGATGTAATGCTCGAAGCGGAGAAGCAAGTCAAGGAAATCCGAGATGCATCGCGAATCGCCAAATCCCGGCTGTAAGAGCTACTATGATGCCAAACATTGTCGATCAGCTTCAGCTTCAACCCGGAGAACACGATATCTCCGAGTCACCCCTGTGAAAGGAGTGAAGAGGTTTCGCAACCATGGAAAATTGGCACCTGATATATCGGTCCATTCCCGTCATGGCCGTAGCTCGGAACAGTTGCATATTAGTTGGAATTGGCACCAAAACTGTCAGAAGTACACGACATGTTTCACATCTCACAACTAAGGAGATGTATCTCGCCACCGGAGAAAAGGACTGATATGGCAGAGGTAGAATTGGCTAAGGATTTTGACTTATGAGGAAAAGCCAATCAGAATATTGGATCATACAGAAAGGGTCACTCGCAGCAAAGAAATAAGGTTTTACAAGGTTCAGTTGGAGCATTGATACGACTCCAACGAATCTATAAATTTTTATTGTTACAAGCTATTATATATTCTGTTTTGGATGTTTAATGGGCTTATTTATACTTCTATATTATTTTGGGGACTCAGGCCTAGCCCAAATTGTTGTTTTGTGCCTATTTGGTGTTTAAAAGAATATAGAGTCCAAACGGAATGAAACCTTTGGGAACGTGATTTTTGGAACAAAGCTATTTAGATGGGTAGCGACATCTTCACTAGGAAGGCTGGCGAATTGATCTTTCATGACAAGATTCAACAAAGCAGCATTAATTTCACATTTGTTCACATTGTCATGAAAGATCAATTCGTCGGCCTTCCTCTGGATCACATTTGTTCCAAAAATCACGTTCCCGAAAGTTTCATTCCGTTTGGACTCTGTTTGATATTCTTTTCACAAACACCGAAATAGGCAAAAAACAGCAATTTGGGCTAGGCCTCCTGTTAATAGGTTAGTCCTCAAAATAATATAAAAGTGTATAAATAAGCCCATTAAACATCCAAAACATAATATATAATAGCATGGAACAATAAAAATTATAGATACGTTGGAGACGATCAAGCATTCCTAAGCTTAATTCCTACTGCCCTCGAGTAGGTAAATGACAAAACAGAATTTTTGATGTGGAATGCTTCTAGCATAATTCTCAATGTAAATCTTTTTATTGTGGCATGAATATTTAGATCCGAAAGATTCAAGATAAAAGTTTAATGTTGACATAAAAACAATAATACTTCAAACATGCTAACCAAGCAATTATGTCTTATCAAAATAACATAGCCAAAGAAAGCTTATCCCTACAAAATCATATAGTTAGGCTATGTTTCAATATTGTCACACAAACGTTCTCATCATGCATAACCCCGATGACAAGCCGAGCAAGTGGTTCATACTTTTAACGCGCCTCTGCCTTTTCAACTCTTACGCAATACATGAGCGCAAGCCATGGATATAGTACTATGGGTGGAGTAAAGTATAATGATGGGGGTTATGAGAGAAGACAAAAATGGTAGAAAGTCTCACATTGACGTGGCTAATCAATAGGCTATGGAGATTCCCATCAATTGATGCCAATGAGAGGAGTAGGGATTGCCATGCAACAGATGCACTAGAGCTATAAATATATGAAAGCTCAACAAAAGAAACCAAGTGGGTGTGCATCCAACTTTCTTGCTCACGAAGACCAAGGGCATTTTGAGGAAGCCCATCATTGGAATATACAAGCCAAGTTCTATAATGAAAAATTCCCACCAGTATATGAAAGTGACGACATCGGAGACTCTCTCTCATGAAGATCACGGTGCTATTTTGAAGCACAAGTGTGGAAAAAGGATAGTAACATTGTCCCTTCTCTCTTTTTCTCTCGTTTTTTCTTTTTTTCTTTTTTTATTCTTCTTTTTTTCCTTGGGCCTTTTTTTTTCTTGGCCTCTTTTTTTCCTTTAGTCCGGAATCACATCCCGACTTGTGGGGGAATCATAGTCTCCCTCATCCTTTCCTCACATGGGACAATGCTCTAATAATGATGATCATCACACTTTTATTATTTACAACTCAACAATTACAACTCAATACTTAGAACAAAATATGACTCTATGTGATTGCCTCCCATGTGTACCGGATATGCGATGAATCAAGAGTGACATGTATGAAAAATTATGAATAGTGGCTTTGCCACAAAATACGATGTCAACTACATGATCATGCAAAGCAATATGACAATGATGAAGCGTGTCATAATAAACGGAACGGTGGAAAGTTGCATGGAAATATATCTCGGAATGGCTATGGAAATGCCATGATAGGTAGGTATGGTGGCTGTTTTGAGGAAGATATAAGGAGGCTTATATGTGGTAGAGCGTATCATATCACGGGGTTTGGATGCACTTCAAGTTTGCACCAACTCTCAAGGTGAGAAAGGGCAATGCGCGGTATCGTAGAGGCTAGAAAATTGTGGAAGGCTGAGAGTACGTATAATCCATGGACTCACATTAGTCATAAAGAACTCATATACTTATTGCAAAAGTTTATTAGCCCTCAAGCAAAGTACTACTACGCATGCCACTAGAGGGATAGATTGGTAGGAAAAGACCATCGCTCGTCCCCGACCGCCACTCATAAGGAAAGCAATAAAAGAACACCTATGTGTCAAAATTGTCACACAAATTTTACCATACGTGCATGCTGCGGGACTTGCCAACTTTAACACAAGTATTTTTCAATTTCACAATTACTCAACTAGCACACTCTAATATTACCACCTTTATATCTCAAAACACTTATCAAGTATCTAACTTCTAATGATATTTAATGAACTCAATATAGAAGAATAATTTCACAATTAAAGAAAATTACCATGCTGTTTAAGACTCTCAAAATAATATAAGTGAGGCATGAGAGATCAATAATTTCTATAAAATACAACCACCGCCGTGCTCTAAAAGGTATAAGTGAAGCACTAGAGCAAAAACTATATAGCTCAAAAGATATAAGTGAAGCACATAGAGTATTCTAACAAATTCAATCATGTGTGTCTGTCTCAAAAGGTGTGTACAACAAGGATGATTGTGGCAAACTAACAAACAAAGACTCAAATCATACAAGACGCCCAAGCAAAAACACATATCATGTGGTGAATAAAAATATAGCTCCAAGTAAATTTATCGATGGATGAGGATTTAAAGAGGATGCCTTTCGGGCATCCCCAAGCTTTGGCTTTCTGGTGTCCTTAGATTTACCTTTGGGGTGCCTTTGGGCATCCCCAATCTTAGTCTCTTGCAACTCCTTGTTCCATACTCCATCAAATCTTTACCCAAAACTTGAAAACTTCACAACACAAAACTTAAGAGAAAATCTCATGAGTCCGTTAGCGAAAAGAAAACAAAATACCACTTCAACATACTGTATTGAACTAATTCTTTATTTATATTGGTGTTAAACCTACTGTATTCCAACTTCTATGTTTTATAAACTATTTTACTAGCCATAGATTCATCAAAATAAGCAAACAACACACGAAAAACAGAATCTGTCAAAAACAGAACAATCTGTAGTAATCATGACTAACACAAACTTCTGGAACTCCAAAAATTCTACAAAAATAGGAAGACCTAGAAAATGTGTTTAATGATCTTCTGCAATTGGAATAAGTATTGTATAACTTTCTGGTGATTTGTAACAATTCTTTTCGTGAAGTGAAAGTTTCTGGAATTTTCAGCAAGATCAAATAACTATCATCCAAGAAGATCCTATAGGTTTAACTTGGCACAAACACTAACTAAACATAAAAACAAATCTAACCAGATGCTAGATAAAAGATTTATTCCTAAAAAGAACCAAAAGCAAAAAAACTAAAAAAAAATTGGGTTGCCTCCCAACAAGCGCTATCGTTTAACGCCCCTAGCTAGGCATAAAAACACGGATAGATCTAGGTCTTGCCATCTTTGGTAGGCAATCCATAAGTGGCTCTCATAATAGATTCATATGGTAATTTAATTTTCTTTCTAGGGAAGTGTTCCATGCCTTTCCTTAACGGAAATTGGAATCTAATATTCCCTTCCTTCATATCAATAATTGCACTGGTTGTTCTAAGGAAAGGTCTACCAAGAATAATAGGACATGAAGGATTGCAATCTATATCAAGAACAATAAAATCTACGGGCACATAGTTACTATTTGCAACAATAAGAACATCATTAATTCTTCCCATAGGTTTCTTAATGGTGGAATACGCAAGGTGTAAGTTTAAAGAGCAATCATCAAATTCGCGGAAACCTAACAAATCACATAAAGTTTTTGGAATCGTGGAAACACTAGCACCCAAATCACACAAAGCATATCATTTGTGATCTTTAATTTTAATTTTAATAGCAGGTTCCCACTCATCATAAAGTTTTCTAGGGATAGAAACTTCCAACTCAAGCTTTTCTTCATAAGATTGCATCAAAGCATCAACGATATGTTTAGTAAAAGCTTTATTTTGACTATAAGCATGCGGAGAATTTAGCACAGATTGCAACAAGGAAATACAATCTATAAAAGAGAAATTATCATAATTAAATTCCTTGAAATCCAAAATAGTGGGTTCATTGCTATCTAAAGTTTTAACCTCTTCAATCCCTCTTTTACTAATTTTTGCATCAAGATCTAGAAACTCCGATTTTTTGGAACGCCTTCTAGGTAAAGGTGGCTCATCTCCAATCCCATCATTATCAAGATTCATATTGCAAAACAAAGATTTACTAGGGGATACATCAATAACTTTTAGATCTTCATCTTTATTCTCATGAAAATTAGAAGAACACGCTTTTACAAAGCAATCTTTCTTAGCACGCATCCTAGCCGTTCTTTCTTTGCACTTGTCAATGGAAATTCTCATGGTTTTGAGAGACTCATTTATATCATGCTTAGGTGGAATAGATATAAGTTCCAAAGAATCAACATCAAGAGAAAGTCTATCCACGTTCCTAGCCAATTCATCAATCTTAGGCAATTTTTCTTCAAGCAAGGCATTGAAATTCTTTTTGAGAAATCATAAATTCTTTAACACTAGTCTCAAAATCAGAGGGCATCTTATTAAAATTTCCATAAGAGTTGTTGTAGGAATTACCATAATTATTAGAGGAGTTACTAGGATACGGCCAAGGATTAAAGTTTCCTCTATAAGCGTTGTTACCAAAATTATTCCTACCAACAATATTCACATCCATAGATTCATTATTATTCTCAATCAAAGTAGACAAAGGCATATCATTAGGATCAGAAGAAACACTCTTATTAGCAAACAATTTCATAAGTTCATCCATCTTTCCACTGAACACATTAATTTCTTCTATCGCATGCACTTTTTTACTAGTAGATCTTTCAGTGTGCCATTGAGAATAATTAACCATAATATTATCTAGGAGTTTAGTAGCTTATCCTAACGTGATTTCCATAAAAGTGCCTCCCGCGGCCGAATCTAAAAGATTTCTAGAAGCAGAATCCAATCCCAAGATAGAAATTTTGTATAATCATCCATAAATTCAAACCATGAGTAGGGCAATTACGTATCATTAATTTCATCCTCTCCCAAGCTTGTGCACATGTTCATGATCAAGTTGCTTAAAATTCATAATATCGTTTCTAAGGGAGATGATTTTAGCGGGAGGAAAATACTTAGAGATAAAAAGCATCTTTGCACTTATTCCAAGAATCAATACTATTTTTAGGCAAAGATGAAAACCAGGTTTTAGCATGATATCTAAGAGAAAAAGGAAATAGCTTCAATTTGACAATATCATTGTCCACATCTTTCTTATTTTGCATATCACACAAATCAACAAAGCTATTTAGATGGGTAGCAGCATCTTCACTAGGAAGGCCGGCGAATTGATCTTTCATGACAAGATTCAACAAGCAGCATTAATTTCACAAGATTCAGCTTCGCTAAGAGGAGAAATCGGAGTGCTAAGAAAATCATTGTTGTTGGTTTTGGCAAAGTCACACAATTTAGTATTATCTTGAGCCATCATGACAAGCAAGCAATCCAACACACGAGCGAACAAGAAGCAAGCGAAAAAGAGGGCGAACAAAAAAGACAGGGCGAATAAAATGGCAAGGGTGAAGTGGGGGAGAGGAAAACAAGAGGCAAATGGCAAATAATGTAATGCGAGGGATAAGAGTTTGTGATGGGTACTTTGTATGTCTTGACTTGACTTGGCGCACACCTCCCAGGCAACGGCGCCAGAAATCCTTCTTGCTACCTCTTGAGCACTGGGTTGGTTTTCCTTGAAGAGGAAAGGGTGATGCAAAGAAAGTAGCGTAAGTATTTCCCTTAGTTTTTGAGAACCAAGGTATCAATCCAGTAGGAGGTCACGCTCAAGTCCCTTGCACCTACACAAACAAATAAGTACCTCGCAACCAACGCGATAAAGGGGTTTTCAATCCCTTCACGGTTTACGAGAGTGAGATCTGATAGAGATGATAAGATAATATTTTTGGTATTTTTATGATAAAGAGTAAAAGTAAATAAAGCAAGTAAACAATATTAAAAATAACGGGAGATTAATATGATGGAGAGTAGACCCGAGGGCCATAGGTTTTACTAGTGGCTCTCTCAAGATAGCATAGGTATTACAGTGGGTGAACAAATTACTGTCTACCAATTGATAGAGTTGAGCATAGTTATGAGAATATCTAGGTATGATCATGTATATAGGCATCACGTCCGTGACAAGTAGACCGAAACGATTCTGCATCTACTACTATTACTCCACACATCGACCGCTATCCAAAGCATGCATCTAGAGTATTAAGTTCATAAGAACAGAGTAACGCTTAAGCAAGATGACATGATGTAGAGGGATAAACTCATGCAATATGATATAAACCCCATCTTTTATCCTTGATGGAAACAATACAATACGCGGCCTTGCTGCCCCGCTTGCCACTGGGAAAGGACACCGCAAAATTGAACCCAAAGCTAAGCACTTCTCCCATTGCAAGAAAGATCAATCTAGTAGGCCAAACCAAACTGATAATTCAAAGAGACTTGCAAAGATAACCAATCATACATAAAAGAACTCAGAGAAGATTCAAATATTGTTCATAGATAAAATTGATCATAAACCCACAATTCATCGGATCTCGACAAACACATCGCAAAAGAAGATTACATCGAATATATCTCCAAGAGAATTGAGGAGAACTTTGTATTGAGATCTAAAGAGAGAGAAGAAGCCATCTAGCTAATAAATATGGACCCGAAGGTCTGAGGTAATCTACTCACACATCATCTGGAGAGGCTATGGTGTTGATGTAGAAGCCCTCTATGATCAATGCCCCCTCCGACAGGACTCCGGAAAAGGCCCCAAGATGGGATCTCATGGTACAGAAGGTTGCGGCGGTGGAAATAGGTTTTCGTGGTCGCTTCTGATGGTTTCGGGGTACGTAGGTATATATAGGAGGAAGAAGTAGGTCGGTGGAGCCACGAGGGGCTCATGAGGGTGGAGGGCCCGCCTGGGGGGTAGGCGCCCCCCTACCTCGTGGCTTCCTCGTCTATTGCTTGACTTCCACTCCAAGTCCCCTGGATCACGTTTGTTCCAAAAATCACGTTCCCGAAGGTTTCATTCCGTTTGGACTCTGTTTGATATTCTTTTCTCTAAAACACCGAAATAGGCAAAAAACAACAATTTGGGCTGGGCCTCCTGTTAAATAGGTTAGTACCCAAAATAATATAAAAGTGATTTAAATAAGCCCATCAAACATCCAAAAACAAAATATATAATAGCATGGAACAATAAAAATTATAGATACGTTGGAGACGATCAATGCTCCCACCGAACCTTGTAAAACCTTATTTTGATTGGCTTTTCCTCATAAGTCAAATCCTTAGCCAATTCTATCTCTGCCATGTAAATCCTTTTCTCCGGTGGTGAGATACATCTCCTTAGCTGTGAGATGTGAAACATGTTGTGTACTTCTGACAGTTCCGGTGGCAATTCCAACTGATATGCAACTGTTCCGACTCTGGCCATGACGGGGAATGGAATGATATATCCGGGTGCCAATTTTCCGCGGGTCTGAAACATCTTCACTCCTTTCATAGGGGTGACTCGGAGATATACGTGTTCTCCGGGTTCAAAGCTGATCTGACGATGTTTGGCATCATAGTTGCTCTTATGTCGGGATTTGGCCAGTTGCAGTCTGTCTCGGATTTCCTTGACTTGCTTCTCCGCTTCGAGCATTAAATCAGTCCCAAAAATGCGGCTGTCTCCGGTTTGAGACCAGTTCAATGGAGTGCGGCATTTTCGTCCATACAAGGCTTCATAGGGTGACATCTTTAAGCTGGCCTAGAAACTGTTGTTGTAGGAAAACTCGGCGTAGGGCAGACAGTCTTCCCACTTGGTCCTTGGGCCAATGTACATGCCCAGAGCATGTCTTCGAGTATTTGATTTACTCACTCAGTCTGTCCGTCTGTCTGAGGATGATAAGCCGTGCTGTATTTCAAAGCGGTCTCCAAGGCTTGATGTAATCGGGACCAAAATGCTGAGGTGAAGAGGGATCCCCTGTCAGAGGCGATAGTCTTGGGTATTCCATGCAGACTGACGATTCTTGACACATACAGCTGTTCGAGTTGATTTGCACGGTATGTGGTCCGGATAGGAAGGAAATGTGCCACCTTTGTTAAGGTGTCCACTATGACCCATATTGCGTCATTTCCTCGATGAGACTTTGGTAATCCTGTGATGAAATCCATGCAGATATCATCCCATTTCCATTGGGATACTGGCAAAGGTTGGAGGAGTCTGGCGGGTTTTTGGTGTTCCGCCTTTACCTTGTTGCATATGTCGCAACAGGCCACAAAGTATGCGATGTCTTTCTTCATTCCATCCCACCAAAATACTTGACGAAGGTCCTCATACATTCTGGTACCACCAGGGTGAATTGAGTATGGTGCTTCATGTGCTTCTGCCAATATTTTCTTCTTCAGACTTCCTTGGTTGGGTACGCAAAGTCTTCCTCGGAACCTTAGCGAACCTCGCAGATCCGTAGAGAAATCTGATGCATGCCCTTGGTGCATCTTCTGGACATATATTTTCAACCTCTTGTCATCTGCCTGAGCATTGCGGATTTCTTCTTCGAGAGTAGGGGCAACTTGCAATATATTGGCAAGACTGGCGTCGGTGATTACCAAATTGAGCTGCATGATTTCTTCATAAAGCTCAGGAGGCAAGGAATCCTTTAGGGCATTAAGGTTGGCTGGTTTGCGGCTAAGGGCGTCAGTGACCACATTAGCTTTGCCCGGGTGATAATTTATTCCGAGGTCGTAGTCCTTAACCAACTCGAGCCATCTTCTCCGTCGAAGGTTCAAATCGGGCTAAGTGAATATATACTTGAGACTCTTATGGTCGGTGAATATCTGACACTTCTTTCCAATCAGATAGTGTCTCCAGATCTTCAAAGCGTGCACCACCGCGGACAATTCCAAATCATGAGTAGGATAGTTTCCTTCGTGTTGCCGCAGTTGTCGAGATGCATAAGCCACCACTTTGCCATATTGCATGAGTACACACCCAAGTCCTTTTCGGGATGCGTCGCAGTAGACATCAAAACTGCGGTAGATGTCTGGAAGAGTTAATACTGGGGCCGATGTCACCCTGATTTTTAACTCATTGAAACTCCGTTCGCAGTTGTCAGTCCATACGAACTTCTTATCCTTCTTAAGAAGCTTAGTCATTGGCTTGGCGATCTTGGAGAATCCTTTGATAAAACGGCGATAATATCCGGCTAGTCCAAGGAAACTCCAGATTTCTGAGACTGTTGTGGGTGCGGACCAATCAAGTACATCCTTCACCTTACTTGGGTCCACTGAGATTCCTTCGGCCGAGAGGACATGCCCGAGAAATCCCACTTGCTGGAGCCAGAACTCACATTTGCTAAATTTGGCATAAATTTGATGGTTGTAAGCCTTTCCGTAATCGTCAAGATGTTCCTTGTGTTCGCCCTTGCTCTTGGAGTAAATGAGGATGTCATCAATGAACACCACCACAAATTTATCCAAAAAATCCATAAACACCTTGTTCATCATATGCATGAAGAAGGCAGGGGCGTTGGTGAGGCCGAAGGACATAACAGTGTATTCATAAAGATTGTACCGAATGGTGAACGCGGTCTTAGGAATATCTTCCTTCTTTATCTTGAGCTGATGATATCCAGTCCTCAAATCAATTTTTGAGAATACTTTGGCCCCACTGAGTTGATCAAAGAGATCGTCAATCCTCGGCAGTGGATACTTGTTTTTAATGGTGATGTCATTCAGTTGTCGGTAGTCTACGCACATTCGGAGACCTCCATCCTTTTTGTCCACGAAGATCGCTGGTGATCCCCATGGTGAAGAGCTTGGACGGATGTATCCTTTATGCAGCATCTCATCCAGCTGTTTCTTCAATTCCACCAATTCTGAGGAAGGCATCCGATAATATTTCTGATGTATCGGGGTGGTTCCAGGCACCAAGTCAATTGCAAACTCATTTTCGCGGTCTAGTGGCATGCCTGGTAATTCTTCAGGAAATACATCTGGATACTCACTGACCACTGGAAATAATTCCACCTCTTCTGCCACTGCTGCGAAACCAATATCTTTCGTGGGTATGCACTTGCGGGCATAAAAACTTGTGGTGCGACCTTCCATGTTTTTCAGGGTAACTTTTCTGGTCGCACAACTGATTCATGCCCAGAATGACATCCAATTTGTTGGAGTCGATGATTATCAACGATGTTGGAAACTTGACGCCCTTGATGTCAATTTCCAAATTTCGGCAGACGAGATTGCTTCTGAGTAGGGATCCCGGGGATTGTACCAGCATGTGCTTTCCGAAAATCGAACAAGGAAAATTTTTTGGGAAGCAAAACTCCGTGAAACAGCAGAGTGGGAAGCCCCAGAGTCAAATAAAATTACGGCGGGTGTTGAGGATATAGCTACTAAGTGTAAACTGCTAGGAGGGCCCGGTTCACCTTAGACTGCGGTCAAGCCCATGAAGGTCTTGAAGATGGCGCTCAACTAGTAAAGCTTGGAAGCCCACGCACCCAAAGGCGGATTAGGGCCCATAGTGGTAAACCGCCATGATTATGTAAACTTGTAATATAAGTTAGAAAGGAGAGAGACCGAGCCGACACTTTGTATAGGTCGGCTCGGACTTCGCAGACCGGCCAAGGCCAACCTGTGTATATAAAGGACGACCGGCCATGTTCAAGACAGACGACAACAACTCGAGGCCTAGGGCGGCTTATTTGCTCCTAGTCATCAAAACCACATCAATCCCATCACAACTAGACGAGGATTTTACCTTCATCAAGGGGTCAACTAGTATAAACTCTCGTGCCTTTGCGTCCGCTTTAACCCCTTCAAGTTAACCCGTAGCGATGGCTCCACGACTAAGTCCTTTCACGAGGACATCTGCCGTGACAAAACCACGACAGTTGGCGCCCACCGTGGGGCTATCGCACGATGGTTTGATGATCGTGGAGGGCAAGTTCGAAGGACTCGAAGGCTCTGCTGTGGGCCGGATGACCAAGAGTCGTCGCGGCAAGCTCTACATCGACGACGCAGGATGGGGCCCCGAGGCCGGCTCAACTGGCACGGATACCGGGTCCCTTTGGTGGCATACACGCTTTCATCGGCAAGATTGGTGAGCCAGGGCCTCGAGCCGACATCCGCACCGACCTCGCCGAGACGGCTCAACAGACGAGATCCGCCCAGTTAAACCGGTCATGAAGCGCCGCTTCGGGGAGTCATCCACGGAGGAAACCATGAGGACGAATCGGGATATGGTAGCGAGACCATCGTCTATTCCGGTGACGAGTCCTCGACCGGAGAAACCGAATCGTTGTACCAGCTGCAAGACGACCAGATGAGGGACTGTTCCGATGGCGATAGTATTCCGAACCCCTACGATCAGCCCAACCGGGTTGGAATATTTATGGCCGGTACACAAGCGACGCTTCACTCTTCGATCGCGGGCGGCGATGCTCTCCGCACCATCGCTAGCCGGGCAAAGAACGGGCGTAAGGTCCTGCACCCGCCGCTCAAGTTTTATCTCGACCTGCTCGACGACTAGCCGTGCTTATGGCAGAGGCCAATCCGCGGATCAAGATGCCCACAACGCAGGTTGCAAAGGTGAGAGAGCAGATCGCGCAGCCAAAGCGCACTGCAGCCGAGAACGACAGGATGGTCGCAGAGCGGGCCGCTGGATGCCCAGGCCTATAAGCTTATGTTGGACCGTAGAACGCTGCTGTATGAGGTTTTAAAGCGGAAACACAGGTCCCGCTTGCCTTCAGTTTTCGACGCTAGAAACCTCTTTCACACCCTGTATGGAACCAAAGAATCCGCCATAGGTAAACCGGGCTGAGGCGCCAGGGCCAGGCGCGCCGATCCAACCCCGCCTCATGGAACCCCCTCGGCAGAACAATATGATGCCTCCGCCGCCCGCACACCTCCGGTCATTATTCTAATCCTATGGACAATCTTGTCGCTGCCGCTTCATGATTGGAGGCCATCCCGATCGCAGGAGATTCTCCGCAGTGTAGAGACACGCCGGGTTAAGGAGCTTCTTCAACCGCTGGATCCAACAGAAGCATATCAGACAGCCGGACCGGATTCATTCCACCCCACGCCCGAAAGCAGGAGCTACAGAAAGCGATGGATGAACCGTTGTATCGAGCAACGACGACACCGTGAAGCGCCCATGGTCATAACCCGGCAGGGCAGTATTCGCGATGCTCGTGAAGTGGTGGACCAGGCCCGGCACGTAAGGGAGGCCGAAAGTTAGCAGATGTAATGAGGCGCGGCCCGCCACGCCGGTTCGCCCCCACCACCTCGGGCCGAGCTGTGGGTCGCTTTCTAGCTTGGGGGTGCCCTGTTTGATCCCCGCTTTACGCAACGTGGCGCTTGCCCAAAGACTTCAAGGGTCCGCAAGGTGCCAAATTACACCGCTGATTTACCTCCGTACATGGATAGAGAGCTATGAGATGGACATGGAGATGCTAGATGTGGATGAGGCCGCTGCAGCAAAGTATTTTACCATGATGCTGGAAGGACGACCTGCACTTTGGTTAAAGAGCTTGCCGCCCAATTCTATCAGTTCATGGGCCCAGCTATAACCCGGTTTATCCGTAATTTCAAAGATACTGTAAGTAGCCCATGTCCGTAGTGGACTTGGCGGCTTGTGTCTGTGGGGAAGGGGAGTCAACAACCCATTGGGTACGCCCACGCTTCGAAATCTTGCACTCATCGACCAGATCAACGCCGACTCGCGATCTTAACTCGAGGGCAACCGCCGGTTTCAGCCTCCGGGTTAAAGTTAGGGCGCATGAAGCGATTTTGTAATGACATGGGAACTCTCATGGGCGCTTTAGTGAAGTATGCTGATTCTCGATAGTACCAAGGATCCCGAGTCCGACGATGACAAGACAGTGGAAGGGAAGGAAGAACAACAACCCAAGGGGCATGGACTTTAGAAGTTAATACCAACGCTACAGGACAAGGGCTGGCCGGGCGCAAGGGTAAACAATCAATCTAAGTGGAGCGCTTAATCCCAATCCGGACCGCTTGAACTATCTATTGAATCAACCCCGTCCAAGCATGGGACGAAGGAGACGCCAAAGAAACCACCTCCGGAAGGATTGCTACATTATGTAGGAGTTCAAGAGTTCTAATGCTTTCCGGATGATCACGGCTCTGGCGGCGGTTCAGATCCGGCCGGTTACGGTGGAGGAAATTCGGTTCAGGATTTAATGGTAATTCGGGCGGACATAACAATCGTAACAATCAGAATAACCAAGGTGGTTACAACCAAAGAAGAACAGTCGGGTTATCGAGCAACCCAAAGCAGCTTGAATAGTGGGCGTACCATGTCTTCACCACTAGCTTAGACAAGCGAGACCGGAAGGTTCAGAAGCGGGAAGTCAACACTGTTGAACCGGCCGTGCCCCATTACCTACGCTGGTTGGAGCAGCCCATTATATGGAGTAGAGAGGATCATCCTCCCCGGGTCGACAATCCGGGTCAGTTAGCCTTGGTGGTGGCACCTCGTGGGAGGTTATAAGTTCACCAAGGTACTCATGGATGGAGGGAGCAGCATTAACATCCTCGTACTATGAGACCTTCCGTCGTATGAGACTAATCGGATAAACATCTCAAACCGTCCAATACAGTGTTCCATGGTGTGGTACCTGGCAAGTCAGCATACCCTGTTGGTAAGATATCTCTGGAAGTGGCTTTTGGGGACGATCACGATTCCCGATCAGAGACACTAACATTTGAGGTGGTGAAAATCCGGAGCCCATATCACGCCCTATTTGGGCGACCGGCTTACGCCAAATTTATGGCACGGCCCTGTTATGTGTATTTACAGCTCCAGATGCCGGGTCACAAGGGGACCATAACGGTTCACGGAAGCCATAAGGTCGCTTTGGAGTGCGAGGAAGGAGATGCAGCTTACGCAGAGTCGGTTTGTGCCACCGAGGAGCTGGAGTACTATAAGGACAATGTTGATCCGGCGGACATGACTCCATTGAAGAAGCCAACTACAGAGCATGATCCGGCCCTAAAATTCAAATCGGCAGCTGAGACTAAGCTTGTTGACTTCAGGTTCTGGCGATTCCTCCAAGCAGTTCAAAGATCGCGCCAACTTGGATCCGAAATAGGAAAGCGCTACCATCGAAGTTCATCCGTGAGAATCGACATTTTTGCATGGAAGCCTTCGACATGCCGTGTGTACCGAGGCAACTTGTCGAGCACACTCTTAATGTGGATCCTAAGTACAAACCGTGAAACAGTTCCTCCGCCGGTTTAACTAAGAAAGATGCAAAGCTATTGGTGAAGAATTAGCCAGGCTCTTGGCAGCTGGCTTTATTGTTGAAGTTTTCCATCCCGAGTGGCTTGCTAATCCGGTGCTTGTCTATAAGAAGAACGGCACTTGGCGCATGTTCGTGGATTACACAGATCTTAACAAAGCTTGTCCAGCAGATCCTTTTGCCCTCCCCCGCATTGACCAGATTATTGATGCCACTGCGGGTTGTGAACGGTTGAGTTTTTGGATGCATATTCGGGTATCATCGATCGAAATGGCGTTAAGGACCAGGAGAAAACGGCGCTTATCACCCCCTTTGGAGCCTTCTCGCTATGTATCCATGCCCTTTGGGCTCAAAAGCGCCAGCAACTTATCAACGATGCGTACAGAATTGCCTGCACAAGGAGATCGGCTGTAATGTGCACATATGTAGATGACATTGTGGTCAAGTCAAGGGAGAAGGAGACACTGATTGAAGATTTGAAGGAAACCTTTGACAACCTACGGGTTTACAAGATGATGCTCAACCCGCCAAATGTGTTTTTGGTGTTCCGCAGTAAGTTATTGGGTTTTGTCGTGTCCAACAGGGAATTGAAGCTAATCCGAAAAGATTACGGCTTTTACCTCCTGGCTAAACCAAGTGTATTAACGATGTCCAGCTTGGCCGCCGGATTGCCGTGATTGAGCCGGGTTTATCACCGCCGAGAGAAGGCCATCCTTTGTACCAGATGTCGAAAAAGACAGATCGCTTGTTTGGAGTCCAAATTACCGATGAAGCGTTGAGGACTTAAAGCGGCAAGTTAGCCAATCCGCCTGCTCTTGCAGCTCCAATCGACAAAGAACCGTTATTACTATATGTAGCGGCTAATGCTCGTGGCAAATTAGCGTGACTATTGTGGTAGAGCGCAAAGAAGCAGGCAAGGAATATCCGGTTCAGCGGCCGGTTTACTATATTAGCGAAGTGCTTATTGAATCCAAGCAACGGTACCCGCATTGGAAAAAGCTAGTATATGGAGTTTTTATGGCGAGCCGGAAGCTTAAGCAATACTTCCAGGGCCATCCGATCACAAAGGGTCACCTGCTCCTTTGGGCGATATAATTTAGAACAGGAAGCGATCGTCGGATTGCTAAGTGGGCTATAGAGCTTAATGACGGATTGAAGTATGTGCCTCGAATCCACGCATCAAATCTCAAGCACTTGTGGATTTCATCAATGACTAGACGGAGTTATGGCGCCTCAAGAGAAGCCGGATCACACTTATTGGATGATTCATTTTGATGGATCCAGCAATTGAGG
This sequence comes from Aegilops bicornis, assembly GCA_021605145.1. NCBI lineage: Eukaryota > Viridiplantae > Streptophyta > Magnoliopsida > Poales > Poaceae > Aegilops > Aegilops bicornis. The sequence continues at coordinate 122,605,818 of CM038671.1, forward strand.
GCTCGGGGTCGGAGTCGTATTAACTTCCCCACGAGGTGACAAGTTCTCATACGCCTCCGCTTAATGTTCCCTTGTACTAACAATGCAGCTGAGTATGAAGCTTTGCTCCATGGTCTTCGGATGGCGAAGGAGATGAATCTTAGCCGGGTTAAGTGCTTCGTGACTCGGACTCGGTGGCTCAACAGTGTCCGCACTTGGGATTCCAAGGATCCACTCACGGCAGCCTATCACCGTGAGGTGGACATTGTTGCAGGTCACTTTAAGGGTTATCAGGTGGATCACGTGGATAGACGGAAGAACGAAGCGGCGGACGCTTTAAGCCGGCTGGGCTCTCAACAGAAACCGTCCAAATTTAACGCCTTTTTGGATGTTCTCGCATAACCCGCTACCAAGCTCCCCGGGTGAAGCGGATTTGGCTATTCCTCGATCCGGAGGCGCTTGGTGGCAGCCCCGCATGTCATACCGGATTGGACAGTTCCTTATCTTGGCGACATGAACCGGGGCGAGTTGCCGAGGATGAGACTCGCCAGCAGATAGTCCGGCCGATCCAAGTCCCCGACCATTATCAATGGCGAAGTTGCATCATTGCAAAGGTATCAGCGGCTTTCAATGCCGTGGTGTCCCCGAGGAAGGCTGTGAAATTTTACGCCGAAATCCACGAAGGGGATTGTGGTCACCACGCCGGTTCAAAGTCTCTCGGTAGCTTAGGCGCTTTCGCCACGGTTTCTACTGGTTGACGGCTCATGCCGATGCGGAGGATCTAGTTAGACGATGTGATGGTCGTCGTAAATTTTCAAGGCGTGCTCATGTGCCGCTCAAGAATTGAGGATGATTCCAATTATTTGGCCGCTTATGCACTTGGGGTTGGATATGGTCGGACCTTTCAAAAGGTCCAAGGACAAGAAGACCCACCTCTTGGTGGCGGTTGATAAATTTACCAAGTGGGTAGAGGCGTAACTCATAGCAAGTGTGACGCGGCCACGACGGTTCAGTTCATCAAAAAGGTGATTTTCCGGTTTGGTTTTCCACACAGTATCATCACAGATAATGGTACCAATTTGTCCAAAGGTGCCATGAAAGAGTTCTGCGAACGTGAACACATCCGGCTTGACGTTTCTTCGGTAGCCCATCCACAGTCCAATGGTCAAGTAGAAAGGGATAATCAAGAGATCTTGAGAGGCATCAAGCCCCGGCTTATGGTCCCTTTGCAGAGGACACCGGGTTGTTGGGTAGAAGAACTACCATCTGTGTTATGGGGTATCAACACTACACCCAACAGATCCACATGATACACACCGTTCTGTATGGTCTATGGAGCGGAGGCGTTCTCCCCAAAGGATATCCGTCATGACTCACCTCGTGTGGCAGCTTATGTTGAAGCGGACAACGAGACGGCACGACAAGACGCTTTGGACCTGTTGGATGAGGAGCGTGACATAGCAGCTGCCCGCCGACGATTTACCAACAGGATCTTCATCGCTACTATAGTCGCCGGGTTAGAACCGTAGCTTTTCAAGAAGGAGATTTGGTGCTTCGACTCATCCAAGACCAGACTGGTATGCACAAGTTATCCCCACCTTGGGAGGGACCTTTCGTGGTCAGCAAGAATCTGCACAACGGGTCATACTATCTGATCGACATTCGAGAGCATAAAGACTCACGTACATCGGAGGAGGAGACCAACAGGCCGTGGAACATAGCTCATCTTCGGCCTTATTATACCTGAGCCATCGGCTCTACTCATGTACATATTATGACAAGTGTATATATTATGAATAAAGTAATAAACCGGAGCCTTAGCTAAAGCGGGGTATCTGTTCTGTTACATCATGCGTGGTTACATGGAGTTGTTCTGTCTTAAAGCGGTCTCCGGTTTACTCCTTGAGTTTGCTTTTCAAAAGCTTTATGATATCACTTGGGGGCTTGGTCGTGTCCGAACCAATGCAACACCTTTTGATAGGCGAAAGTCACCAGATCACTTGGGGACATGGTCAAGTCTGAACCACCACGCCTCTTGATCGCCTAAGGCCATAGAGTCACTTGGGGCTTGGTCGAACCCGAACCATTGCCACGCCACTTGATCGGCATAATGCCACGGTTTCAGCTTGGGGACCCGGCTGACTTGAACCATGGCTACACCTTTATTGGGAGCTTGGTCGTGGTCCGACCATGGTAATATCTATCTCGATCGGCTCAAGAAAGTTTCTTTTGCAAACGGTTTTATCATTGCCTTTGCTTCAATTTTTTTCATAACTGTTATTTGATTTTTGTTGCGATAACATTTTAAACCGTTCAAACTGTCAATTGACGGAATTCGGTCCATTTTTAATCCGGAGATAATTTTTCCGGTTTGACTTTTTCTGTTAACATCCCATTATGGAGTAACAGGGGGCTTGTCATGACCTGGCACGGTTTACATGGTAAACCGGTGTTATAAACACAGGAGCTGTTTTCTCCTTTGACGGTAATGGTCTATACAACCTCCGCTTCAAGATTGGCTAAGCCAACTTCATGCCCAGCGATGGCAGGTATTTTGTATCACATATTTTGATCATATACCTCAATATTTCATTGCATATATATATGAACGCCACAAGTTGGCGGCACAAACCGCCGTGGCAGTTTAAATTTTCGATGTAGGTAATAGTTTATCATTGGCAAATCAAAAGGAGGCATAAGTTGCAAAACGATGCACGAAGGCATATAAACGCCAAAGGTGGCAGCTAGTTTTATTACAAGGCATTCAGAGGCCCAAAATTTGGAGTTGCTTCATAACAGGCAGTTTCTGATGTATCAACCAACTTGACGGATTAAGCTTCATTGCCGGGTTGACGTGAAGTAGATGGGTCTGCCCGGCGCCGGTTCAACTTCTTCCTCCTCACCATCCAATGGCCTAAGTCATTGGTGGTCCACTAATCCGGTTAAAGCCCGAAAGACAACCTCTTCACTTATAAGCTCACCGGATCAACGCTGGGGCATAAGTGTGCTTACGGGTTGGTGGAACAAGGTTCTCGCACTTCCGAATAATGCCTTCAACCCGTCTTCGTTGTTCGCGTCAGAGAAGGAGCGGTGAACCGTCAGTTGGCCTCTTCTTCGCCAGCTTGACTCCGCCAGAGGACGATCTCCCTTGTTACCCGCTTGAGAGCATCATTATCAAATACTTCGCCATTTTCTTGAGCACTGGGAAGCCTTTGGCTATGTCACCGGATCAAGGTCACTATCCATGCTTTGGCACGAAAGTTAGTGCCAATAAGGTGCCAAATTTTGGCCAGCGGATCGCTTTCAATTCTTCTATCTGTGGCCGGTATCATAGATAGCAGTGTCCAAAGGTGTCCTTGATCAGTGTCGGAGCTGCATTATCATAAGAAGTGGCTAAATAACTCATTGGGTGCCGGTATACAGCTGTTCAATTAGCGATATGTGGCCTTGAGTTTCTTCCGCATGTCGAGCCTGTATGAGCAATGCGCCTACCTATACCGGTTTAAGAAAGTTCAGTGTTAAACCGGAGGAAATTTCAAATGGAATATTCATCACAACCTTGGTGAAACGTTGTTTACCAAATATTGTAGAGGTCATGGCATTGATTTGGCGCTTTAATCCAAAGTTGAGCTCTTCCGCCGGGTTTAAGAGCCGCTTCAAAGATCTTCCGCCTCGCTTTAGCAAGCCCGCCTTTTCAAAGATCCCACCGCCTGCTCGCTGACTTCTGAACCACTCCTTGAGCTGCTCCATGGTAGTCAAGGCGGTTTTCAGCTCATCCTTGGCCTTGGAGGTTTCTCGCTTGTTGAGATTTCAGATTTTCTTGAAGATCATTGATTTGTGAGACTTGTTGGCGATCTCACTCGCAACAAAAGAGAGCATGTTAATATCTTCATTAGAAGTCCCAAGCGCATAACCGCTATACACTTGGCACTTTGGGGGCTAATGCGGATCATTTTTTATTCTCGATTATTGAAGTCCCATGGATTAATGCAAGTGTTAATCATGGCACTTTGGGGGCTAATGTGTGTTTGATCGTAAATATATAAGACAAAGTACTATGAACTATGCAAAGTCCCGCTTGACTTTCTAGGGACAAACCGCCCTTGGGGGCTACTATGCAATGAAGGTACAAGAGAAGGGCACAACTATTTACCTCATAGCGCCTCCTTCATAAGATCTACTAAACCGGCTTTCATAATCACGGCTTGCCAGTAGAGCCGTTCAGAAGCCGTAGTGAAGGTCTTGGGCAGTAGAAATTGTTATGTCGACAGATCAGTTTTTTCCTTCCCTTTGCTCATGGCAAAGCAAATTCTTCCTTGGTCGAGTGCTTTGATAGAGCAACCGGATTGCCAGGGGCGGTGTATGCGGTGCCCGTGAATTCACGACATCATCATCTTTGGCCTGACCGCCGAATTAGCATTTTCAACAGTGGCTTAAGCGCCTTCATACTCGGCTTGGCGGATCAGCAGCTTGAGTCCCGTTGTTCTCGCCGCAGGACTCGGAGGAGCAGGAGGATGTGAAGTCTCAACTTGGACATCCGGTTCAACCTCCGCGGATTAGCATTGGCATCTTGATTTTCCCAGCAGAGTTGTCTTTAGTAACTTCAGATTTTCACCATGATGCTCGAGTCTTCTCCGGATCAACATCCATGAGAGGGTCGAGGGTCTTGGCCTTTTTACTAAGTCGAGCCTTTTGGTGTCAGTAACATCAAGGGTTAGAAATATGATAAACCGACAAATACAAGGAACAAATTGAGGAGTAATATACTTACCCAAAGCAGCAACTTTGAGAGGAGGCAGCTGAGTGGTTGATGAACCGCTGTGACGAGTTGGAAGAAGCCCGTAATTCTGGGTCGACGGATTGAGAGGGCATCGAAGAAACCTTTCAAAGGATAACGCTTTTCAGAGAACAAGTCACCGACGACGCTTTCCGGGTTGGTGTGTCGCCTAAACCGGACGATGTAATTTGTTGACCGCTATGCCGGTCAGACGGGCGTTTCTTCAGCTTGCTGTCTTCAAGAAAATTTTGGATCCAAATGAGCATAGGAGTGAGATCGTTTCACCTTCCTGGATCAGGCGGCTAATTCTTTTTAACCGGTACAAGATCGTAATCAAGAAAGAAGGATTACCTCAACAGTGTTCTCGCATGGCTGGCCTCAAAGGCCATCCCGGGAATTTAATTGTCAATAAAATGAATGAAAAAGAACCAAGTGAGTCAAGCTTCACCTCAGCATCTGATTCTTAATCTTCCGGGCGTTCGTAAGACTCGCGTTTTCTTTTTGCCAGCTTTTCTTGGTGGTCTTGGTCTTTGCACGAGGAACCCGCCAGCTTTAGTTCATTTCAAAAGTAGCCGTTAGCCTGAAAATTAATACAGAGGGATTAATACAATCAATATGGAATCAAAGTCGTAGAATAATGAGAGGAACCTTACTGCTGGGCGGTTTGTTGGAGATGCAACAGAGTCAACCCGGTTTGGCTGCATGCGGAGATCGGTTCATCGAGCATTCTCTTCACCGCTTTGCAACTTCAAGCTCGGCTTATTCATAGTTCGTGATGTTGTTGAGGATCTCTCGACGTCACCAAAGATATTCGCAGCATCAATCCGGGCGTATGCTCAATGGCAAGATGCCCCAAGAAACCCAAAGAGCTGACAAGGTCAATACCAGTTAAACTGCTGGCCATCGTGAGCACGGAGCTTGGTAATTTGAGGTGCAAAATTCTTCCGCTCATGGGCGGTCAAGCGAAGGCAATGGGTGGCTGTTGCTAAGCCGGTGAGGGCGATAACCCGCAAGGGATTTTCTCCGTTAGGAGCAGTGTTCGGCTAATAGAACCAGGTTTGATTCCAATCTTTAGGATGGCTATGATGTTTGGCGTGAGGGAAGTCCACTTCCTTCCTTTTCTCGGATTGAAACGCCGCCAAGTTCAGAGTTAGGACCGCCCCGAGAATTCTCAGACGGGCGTTCAAATGAAAGAAATCTCAAATAACTCCACGGTTGGTTCTTCTTGAAGATAGACTTCAGAATACTTGAAAGTTGCATATATTGGACACAGAAGTTCGACCAATATCTTGTGGATGGAGTTGAAGCTTGCAGGACATCCCGAAATTTTTGATCCCAAGCGGTTGAATCTCGGCCTAGGTGTTGCATAAAAACAATCACCTCTCCTTCTTGAGGTTCAGTGGACATTCCGATTCCTGAACTCGCCAAAGGAGAACATTTTGGAGGCTAAAACGCCAGCAGGTGACGTAGCTGCTGAGTTGTGTTTCCGTGATCCGGGACGGAACCCAGCTTGCAAGCTGCAAATTGTTTCGCCATTCCTAAGGAGGGAGCTGAAAGAAAATCAAATCGCGGTGCCTTTCATCGCTTCACGGTTTGTAAGTGAAAATTCAGTGTTAAACCGTGAAAATACAATGCAAGGTCCAATATGTTTAAGAGAGGGCTAATGACATATGGCGGATTGGCCATCAATGATTAAATCCTACCATAGGCCCAAAGGCCAAGATTCAAAAATTTCGCTAAGTGTTGATGTACAGGTTTTACACAATGTTCAAATCTATTTGGATCTACCAAGACATCTATAAAGCAGTTTTTACCGCATTCTTTAAAAGGCGCTCAAGTAGAACAGAGAAGGATGCATACTTTACAAGAAGAAAAGGAAGGGCTGCTAGTATTAAAAACAGATGCGGAATGACTACCGCAGGAGATCTATACTGCTTTTGGATCAAAACTACAAGGCAGTAAGGTAGGATGAAGAGGAAAATGGAGAACTATGCGGATGAGCTTGCAAAAGCCTAATGCGTATCTAAGGACGTAAGAATAGAAGAAGTTAACCGCCGCAGACACTATGGAGGGGGGCGATGAGCCTCGATCTAACTCAGGTTGATGCAGCAGCCTTGGTTGGTGCAGTTCTCAAGGTCGCGATGGTGGCGGAGCTTTAGAGCTGAGGGCGCTTGGGGAAGAAGAAGATGCAGAAGAGGAAGAGAAAAAGGAGCCCCTGGGTCTGCTTATAAGGGAAAGAGTAATGGCAGCGCGAGAATCAAGGCGTCCAAGCGGGCGGAGGGCGCGTTCGTCAGCCTCGATTTTCGAGATAATCATTAATGAGAAGGGAATCTTTTTAATCTTTTATGCAGAGATGATGTCATGACGGACTGCTATGTGTGCTCAAGATGACGCTACTAAGCAGCTTACAAAAAATTCACAAGAGAAGTCAATATGGCGTTTACGTAAAATACAAGAGGATGTTTTCAAGATATTTTTAGTGTTGAAGATTGACATGAATAAATTCAAACCAACTGGGGCCTAATGTTGAGGATATAGTTACTATGTAAACCGGCCAGAGGGCCCTGCTCACCTTAGATCGTGGTCAAGCCCATGAAGGTCTTGAAGATGCATGCTCAACTAGTAAAGCTTGGAAGCCCAATGCACCCAAAGGCGACATTAGGGCCCATAGTGGTAAACCGCCATGATTATGTAAACTTGTAATATAAGTTAGAAAGGAGAGAGACCGAGCCGGACACTTCGGCTCGGGACTCTGCAGTACCCATCGACCCAAGGCCAACCTCGTATATATAAGGGACGACCCGCCATGCTTCGTGACGCAGACGACAACAACTCGAGGCCTAGGGCGAAGCTTATTTGCTCCTAGTCATCAAAACCACATCAATCCCACAACTAGACGAGGCTTTTACCTTCATCGAAGGCCGAACTAGTATAAACTTCTCGTGCCTTTTGCGTCCGCTTTTAACTCCCTTCAAGTTAACTCCGTAGCGATGGCTCCACGACTCAAGTCCTTTCACGAGGATATCCGCCGTGACAAAACCACGACAGCCGGGTATGTCACCAACAAGAAGCATGCATCTAGAGTATTAAGTTCATAAGAACAGAAAGTAACGCTTTAAGCAAGATGACATGATGTAGAGGGATAAACTCATGCAATATGATATAAACTCCCCATCTTTTTATCCTCGATGTCAACAATATAATACGTGCCTTGCTGCCCTTACTGTCACTTGTAAAGGACACCGCAAGATTGAACCCAAAGCTAAGCACCTATCCCATTGCAAGAAAGATCAATCTAGTAGGCCAAACCAAACTGATAATTCAAGAGACTTGCAAAGATAACCAATCATACATAAAAGAATTCCGAGAAGATTCAAATATTGTTCATAGATAATATTGGATCATAAGCTCCACAATTCATCGGATCTCGACAAAACACAATCGCAAAAAGAAGATTACATCGAATAGATCTCCAAGAGAATCGAGGAGAACTTTTGTATTGAGATCCAAAGAGAGAGAATGCCATCTAGCTAATAAATATGGACCCGAAGGTTTGAGGTAAAGTACTCACACATCATCTGGGAGAGGCTATGGTGTTGATGTAGAAGCCCTCCGTGATCGATGCCCCTCCCAAGAAGACGCTTAAAAGGCCCTCAAGATGGGATCTCACGTGCATGTAAGGTTGCAGGAATTAGGTTTTCGTGGGTCGCCTGGCGATGGTTTGGGGGGCACGAGGTATATATAGGAGGAAGAAGTAGGTTTGGTGGGAGCCACGAGGGCCCCATGAGGGTGGAGGCTACTGGGGGTAGGCGCGCCTCTACCTCGGGTGGCTTCCTTCGTCTGGGTGCTTGACGTCCACTCCAAGTCCTATGGATCACGCTTTGTTCCTAAAAATGACGCTTCCCAAGGTTTCATTCCATTTGGACTCGCTTGATATTCTTTTTCTCGCCAAACATTGAAATAGGCAAAAACAAAGGAAGAATTTGGGCTGGCTCCTCCTACATTATTAGGTTAGTCCCCAAAATAATATAAAAGTGTATAACAAGGCCATTAAACATCCAAAACAGAATATATAATAGCATGGAATAATAAAAAATTATAGATATGTTGAGACGACGTGGCCGACATTCCTACTTGGAGTAGGACTCCTCCCTTGCGCCTCTAGGGCCGGGCCGGCCTCCTCCTCCCTCCTTTATATACCGGAGGGGGCACCCTATAAACACACAAGTTGATCTTTTAGCCGCAGCGGTGCCCCTCCACAGCTTTTTTACACCTCGTGATATTGTCGCATCGCTTAGGCGAAGCCTCACCCGTAACGCCATCATCACCGCCACCACACCGCTCATGTCGATTTAAAACTCTCCTCGCATCAACTGGATCAAGAGTTCGAGGGACGCCACCGAGCTGAATGTGTGCAGATTGCGGAGGTGCCGTGCATTTGGTACTTGGATCGGTTGATCACAAGACGCTCGACTACATCAACCGCAAGCATTAAACGCTTCCGCCTACGCCCACGAGGGTACGTGGAAACACTCTCCCTCGCCGCTGCTATGCTTCTCCTAGATAGATCTCTGGCGTGGAGCGTAGGGCAATTTTTTAAAATACTATGTTCCCAAAAGTGGTATCGTAGCGAGGTCTATGCGTAGATATTATGTGCACGAGTAGAACACAAAGAGTTGTGGGGCGATAATAGTCATACTGCTACAAAGAGACGCTATACTTTGATTCAAGCGGTATTGTTGGATGATGTGCCTGCATCGACATTACATGACCACGCTTCATGAGATCGGAGTTCTACCACTGTGCCGACACGTGTGCATAGTGGGTGTCTGCTTTCAAACTTTAGTTGGATCGAGTTTGACTACACCCGTCCTTGTCAAGGTTAAACATCACACTTGGACAAAAATCGCTGTGGTTTTGATGCGTATAAGAACGGTTCTTCATAGAAGCCCGTAGCAGCTATTGTAAAACTTGCAACAACAAAGTAGAGGACGCTTTCTAACTTGTTTTTGCGTGGCTTGCTGTGATGTGATATGGTCAAGACGTGTTGATATATAAATTGTTGTATGAGATGATCATGTTTTTGTAAATAGCTTATCTAAGCAACTGTAAGGTGAGCCATATGGTTGTCGCTTATTGTATGAAATGTATCATTGCTATGTAATTGCTTTTACTTCATCACTAAGCGATAGTGATAGTCGAGAAGCAATAGTTGGCGTAGATGACAACGATTCTTCAATGGAGATCAAGGTGTCAAGTCGGTGATGATGGGTGATCAGCTGATCAAGGCTTTGGAGATGGA